>JACTOM010000117.1:1112330-1246426 GCA_015832385.1 Elymnias hypermnestra | reverse complement strand
TAAGCAAGTGTAAGTATATATCATATTATATGGATAACTGTTTTAATATTTTGAATATCTTACTAAATTTGGTCCCTTCTCTACAAAATTGTGACAGGAATTATCAGTATATAATTTTTTAGATATAACACTAAAAATTGTTCAGTAGATGCTATAGTATGCTATATTTAAAATATCATGACAAGATTAACGCGCTAATGACAAAAAACCTACACTTTTATGAAAGGTGAAAGCAATTTTAGTGACAATAGATAGAAATTTCAAAATTCCATGATTCGGCAGTTTTCCGCTAGCTATGGCAATTTAATTGCAACCCGACCGCTGGAAAAACGTGATATCTTGTAATTACTACTGAGTTTCATAAAAGAGAATTATATTACCTTGTTTTAGTTACAAGATATTTTGAGACGATATTAATTTTTTATTATATTGTAGATTAGTAGAGATACCTCATACAACTTAACAAATAAAAATAAAATCGCTGTAAATTCTTGTAGGCTACATAAAATTGATAAAACATTCAAAAGTAACTGTACGAGCGTATACGTTTCTATAACAAGCTCTCAGAAGAAGTTACAAAGATGCCTCTTAATTTAAATCTTATATTAAAGAAAGCTGATTGAGAAATCATTCTATATTATATTTGAAGGAATACTTAGAAGACAAAAAAGCGTGGGAGTGGACCCTAGAACAATTCATATATATATATATATATATATATATATATATATATATATCTTGTTATGGAATAAATTAACAATATATATTGTAATGATGATGTCAAAATAAAAAACGTACACCTGACTTTGTTGTGGGCTCTTCTCAGATCAGGGCGCGAAGGAAACCCTCGTAACTTTAGATTGTAATTCGTTTTTGAATATTATCATCAGTCGTACGTTGAAATAATATATGGAAATTACTTACTCATAGGAGAGAGGGTTGTTAGAGCATAGACCCACCAAGCTGCTCGACTGCCAGTTGGCAGATACAGAGCACAAGTGCTCTCTGTATTCTTTCACTCATATAGGGCGATGTGTCGGAGTTCTGACGCAGCCGGATAGAGATCAGGCGCAGGACCGACGGCTTAACGTGCTCTCCGTGGTACGGGGATGGTTTACATCTCCAACTTCCCAACTTTGGGCAAATATTGAGAAAACTTTTAATAGAAAAGTCAATATCGATTTTATAATTGGCCCGACCAGGGACTCGAACCCAAAACCTCATGACTGTGGCCGAACATACTAGCCTCTAGATCAATGAGGCTGATGCTGTAAAGGCCTACTTGAATAAAGATATTTTTACTTTGACTTTGATATAGTAAATTTATACTTTGATATATAGCGAGGAAACTTGTATGTTACGGGCGTAATTCTTCTGGGGTATCTGTAGCCTGACAACCCGCATTAAAGTTGCTTGGTGTGTATGTGCTTTAAAACCGTCTCTCCTATGAGTGATGAGGGCAATGAGGATGTTAATACGTTGCTACTTATCTTTTTCAATATAGTTTTACTGCTTTTTTGTCGATGGATAGTGCCTTTACGTAGACCGAATCAAGTTAATACCTATCCGGCATTATAGGACTTTCTGGACAGCCAGAATATCCACAAAACCCAGCAGAACCCACTGCATCTAACGGGCCAAGAGTACGTTTTATTGCTTACAATTTAGCGCTTATCTGAGTCTTACCTGGTAGTAAGTGATGATACAGTTGACGGTTGAAGTGCGCTAATATGGTAATAGATAATTTATCTCTTAATGTTACATAGCATCGTATGGAAACGTTTTATGTTTTTGCTTTTGGTAACTTACCAAAACCGAAGCCTCTTATTAATATAGGCCTAAGGGATTCGAACACGGGACTTCTTCTAGAGACCTGATCATTTAATTTTAAATTAACATTAAATAAACTGTGTGTGATTACTGAAAATGTTTTGGAATAGAACGCTATATATTAGCAACCTAATTTAATTTCATTCGTAATATAATAATAGGTAAAATATAATTATTGCACGGCATTATAAACAATGGCGTGGAATTATCTACAATCGTTGAAGATTAAATATTAGATATACTCGTATATAAAATTACTGTATTTCAACAATCTTGGGCTCATGTAATAGTAATTTAAAATTATTCCTTTTAAAATGATGATATATGATAGTTTCTATAATAACATATATTTAAGGTAAAGAATAAATAAATACGAAATCTTGAACTTAAAGTTGATATTACGGTGAAGTAATTAGTTGCATCAAACTCACAAGGAAGTGCATAGTGTAATGAAGAAAACTTTAATGATACACAACTTCACTGCTCTGTATTCAGACTAGTAGTTAGCTTGTCCTATAGGTTTTGAGGCTAGTATAAGAGCCTCGGATGATGGCAAAAACAGATTATTGAGTTTTTTTAAATTTCTCTTGAATTTGTGATACAGGAAATAGTTGCTATGGGAAAAATCAGTGAAATAATGTAATAAAGATAATTTTGCAGGATAGCCCTCTTAAAATCTTTTTAAATCAAGCAACGACATAATGACATTTTGTGATGCCACAACGTTATTACATAATAAAGTTTTTGAAGGTCAAAATGTTTCACTCGAAGCTGCAATAGCTATATTTATTTTAAATTATTTATTTTTGTTCTAATGACTTATAGCATTATGAACGCAATGCAATATTAATACACATTTTGCTAAAGACGGCCCTAAATCAATTTCCTATTCAAAAATTCTGATCCCACCTGTTCGCAAGTGCTGATATACGAGTAGTTTATAATTAATAAGGCGTTCATCATTTGCAATCATGATAATATTTTGTAGTAGCATATCTATAGCATTACATTAAACTTCCTCTTTGTAACGAATGTTGTTTTAGTTTTTCCATGTTTACGACCACCTCTGATAACAAATACAACATCAAAAACGAAGAGCCATCATATACTTTACGCATGTACGACCGCGTTAACGGTGAAAAAAGTAGCCTACTTCCTAGACCGGTTACACGGTAAAAGCCAGTAGGGCTAACAGCTAAATACAGTCTGAACAAAAAAAAACCTAGATATTTTTGTATGAAATAGAGTAAACGGGTCACATTCTACTTTTTATTGCAGAATTTATGCTTTTCCTTTCTGTTATTACACATGATGGTAAGTCAATTCAGGGTTCTTCTCAACATTGTTGCGGAGTACGGGCTTCGATGTTTAGCCTCATTGGCCTCATCTATTATGCCCGCACTAAAATAGGTTGGTTCCCGCCAACCTAGTTAGCGTGTCCATCCAGGTCACTCCAATATATCGTCAAGTCCGGGTGTCGCCACTGCTACCGCGTCGTCTTCGCCATCATCGCTTACGTCTGGAGATGGTGGCAGTAGGAGTTCATGAGGCAGGGGATGCCCAGTGTTTGCTGTTCCTTGATTTTGGCAGGCGATGTCGTGGAGATGTACTCCGCGAAATTTGGCGGACAAACTCCTGTATGGTGGGCGTCCGGATGTCACGATGTATGACGTCATGTCTGACATGCCTAGGAGTTCCTACTATTAGACGTAGGTACTTATTCTGCCTCATTGGTCAAGTGGTTAGTATGTTCGACTACAGACATGAGGTCCTGGGTTCGAGTCCCGGGTCGAGCCAATTCGAAATCGGTATTGAGTTTTCTATTAAGACACCGCTTAGAATTAATAAAAAAATAGCAGAATACGTAATCAAAAAATACAACCTTCACACCCAGATCCTTTGAAATTCATTTGGTTTCTGAACGACGGACGGAGATCTAATGTTTGATATTGAAAATTTAGATATAAATGAATTTGTAAACGATTTTTAAATATAATTAATTTCAAAAGGAAGTTTCTAAAGGAAAGCGAAGTTGTTGTTTTTACTATATATCAAGCATCTTTTTCTTGTATATTCACCTTTTAAACCTTCCCTGGACTTCCAGAAACAATTCAAAACCAAAATTACCAAAATCAATCCAGCGGTTCTCGAATTTTAGCGAGACTAACGAACAGCAATTGATTTCGTAAATATAGATAGATTTATACATACATAGGGATATACATAGGGAGAATGTTGACTAACGAATTGAAAAATGTTTTTAAATGAACACACACAAATTGTTTATTATTTATTATAGATTAATAACACTGAAAAAATATCTTTGTTATGACATACCTAAATTATATAATACTAAAAATCGGACTGGGTGATAAGCTAAGTATCCAAATTGCAAACTAAATTAATACAACACTCTAAAATCCCTTCCTTTTATGAGCGAGGAGACCTGTGCCCAGCTGTGGGACGTTAGCGGGCTGCTACTTACCTTACTTTATGCTTAAAATACCAAAAAGTTGAAGTATAATCTTTTAAATAGTTGAAGGCACTTAAAATAATATCTTGATTCTAGCATTTACTAATATCTGGAAGCCTGCCTTGACAGTGGTTCTTCCAGCCGTACCAAGCGTTGAAGCCATGACGTTTGTATATCTTTTTGGCACACTTAGATGCTTTGGTGATGTTATTAGTGAGAAGATCTGAAAAATAATAGCAGAATTACGTCTATGTTTATTTTATTGTAGTGTCTAGGTGATGGTATCGACTTAATCTAACTATCTAGATAAGGACCCTTATTATTATTTCACTGTAGGACCCATTGAGACAGTAGACGTGCTTCGACTCTAGTGGATCTTTTCTACGCGGCCTATCATTCAGTCTCCCCTAAATATACTGTATACATTGTACAAGTTTGAGAACAGGCTTTAGGTTAGAGCCGTTAAAGTCATCTGGTTGCAGAAAGGCCACTCCCAGTAGACTGTCCTGGCTAATCCATCACATTCGCACAGTAGGTGCCTAATTGTTTCTTCTCTCTCATTGCAGGCTTTAAAAGAAGAGCCTTCTGCAATGCCCATCGTTTTTAACGTAACTTTTGTACTGTAGTGGCTCAGTGCGATTGCCACTCCATACCTTACCTGCCTTCTACTTTAATTTTTATTATTTTAAGTTTCGGAATGCCGTACAACCCTATAATTGTCCCATTTCGCCATTTCGGTTTTGTTGGCATATTGCGATAGTCCAGCATTTATCACCCACGGTGCTATTGCTATACATGGTGAATGAACTCTCTATTGGATCCAGCTTGAGCCAGCTTATCCGCTTACTCGTTGCTTTTTATATCTTCATGACCCAGTACCCATGTAAGCCTTACCATTTTGGTTTGTCCAAGACAGTTAAGGCTTCCCCAGCTCTAGGCCAGATCTAATCTTGCTGGTATCAAGTGCTTCTAGTGTCGCCTAGCTATCGCTGAGGACTATTATCTTCCTACCAGTGACATTTCGGTTCAGTATCTCTTGGACATAAGCATTTATGGCAAACATTTCTGCTTGAAAAACTGTAGTGAATTGCCCTAGGCTGTAGCTTTTTCTTAGCCCTTTGGTATGTATGCCTGCACTGATTTCATCCGTGATCCATTATTGTAATGGTACAATCCTCAGTCAGGCAGCCTCTTTTAGGTATAACGACCCTTTGTTTACAGAAATAAACTGGCAAGCGAGTACGCATTTTATCTGACTTTAAGGGGAATCCTATTGTCCATAGACATTTGCAAAATTAATAAAGCTGTCAACACTTAGTCGGTTAAGGTTCTAAGGGTTAAGACGATTTGCCAGGTCTTGATAATCTAACTTTAGGCTATAGGATACCTAACTCATTCAACGAAATGTAGCTATATACTCGTAATATTGCTATGTCACGCTGGTATTCTGTGATGATGTGGTACTTTAGACCTAACTACAAGAAGCAGTAATTCATTGATTACAATTGAGTTCTCATACTGTAATTTGCTTAAATTATCAATCCCAGTATCTTTAACGTGTCGTGTATACAATGCTACACATGAAATTGACGTATATAATGAGAAATAGTTTATAAATATCTAGGTAAAATTTTTGGCATGCATGGATTTTTTATCTCATTCTATTTCAATGTCATTTATTCTTTATTTTACGTATTTTGTTGAATACCGTTTAAAAAAAATAACACTGTTCTGAATATAGGGCAGCGCTTGATTGTGATATTACCTGATAGTAAGTGATGGTGCAGTCTAAGATTTTAGTGCGCTAATCTGGTATTATTTGCTTTCCTTTACGTAGGGATATAACTAGCCATGGATGAAATCTGCCATAAGTCCAGATCCAATGAAATAACAAAATGCAATTTACAAAATAGAGCCCGAGACCTGTAGATAGGAGTACCAATGGGCCAGCGAGGCCGTCACAGTAAAATTGTGGTTGTAAAATGTTCGTGTTGATGTTCCTTAATAAATAAGTAAACAACGCGTGTCACGCCATTGTATGATGCCACAAAGAACCTTACCCGAACATTTCACATTGCAGTCCTTTCCCGGAGTATTAGTCTTGCTACACCAATATTTGTCGTTGATTTGAAAAAGCCCATAGTCGCGAGAGCCATTATGGTTCACTTTGCTCACTATATCCGTCCTGCGACCACTTTCATGCTCTACTAGGCATACCCCTGTGAAAATAAAACAAAAATATGTAATGTGCAATCTAATGATATTCACTTCTGCAGAAAAAAAGCGAAATCCTCAATTTTATCGCAAGAAATAATTTGTCGGCTGGGAAATTAACAAGACACCGCAATTATTTTGGATTTGTCTCAACATAATTTTTAAAAAATATGTCTAAAACATAGTTATACAAAATACATATTATAATGTTGAAGATTATTTAAGGGACAAAATTATCGGATTGGAATCCAGTTGCATATGGAAGCTAAATGTTGCATACAATTTTACTTACAAAAACCATGTTTAAAAGGATAACTGCTGAGTTTCTTGTCAGTTTCGTCTCAGTAAAATCAACTTTATGAACCGGTGGTTAATTTCCTACCAACGAACGAACTAATAGCGATGCCACAGAAGTTTTTAAGCTTAACTGACTAAAAAATATTTTGATTTTGCTTGATTATTATCAGATACCGCATTGTTTATTCTAGAAACCAATAACAGTGCTAACGGCTCGTTGGGAAATGCTACCTTTTCACAGACTTTGGTCATTCCACTAATATTCTTATGGTAAGATAAAGCAGGAAGCCAGAGAGATTAGAAAGAGTCTAAAGAACCATTTTAACCGATAATACAATAACTGTTTCATTTCTTTAGATCCGCAAAACCAAATGCTCGCTAAAACACTACTAATTCTATAAAAAATGTGATATATGCTAGGGCTAATGTTTGAATATTTACCTTAATTATCTGTTCAGATTAAGGAATAATTCACTAGTAAAACACTTGTACTTATCTCATACGTAAATAAATGAAATATCAATTTAAAAAACGACGAAAAATTTATTATTAAACCATTTATAGGTAATATTTAAAAGACTGTAACATCACTTAAAGTCAGCGCAAACTGTACGCATTATAAAGAATGAATTTACATATTTTGATAATTTTTTATAAAACAATTACTTAAACTGAGGTTGATCCACGTAAGCAATAATTCTTTTTGAACGTTTGTTATTAATTCTATTTCACTTGCTTCGAAGAAAAATGTTAATAAAATAAACTCACAGTCACGTAGTTTAGATTTGGGAAAGCCTTGACTCCTCAACTTTCTTACGAGTTCGCATCTTGTAAATGTTTTACTCTCACAGTGCCAAATAAACGCTGATAAAGCGAAAAACAATATAAAACTCTTCATGATTCTATTTCTAACAAATTACCTACTAGCAAAGATGATTGACGTGCACAATGAATATATTTTTATAGTGCCAGGAAAATATAAGCACTTTATATACGGAAAGTTTGTTATTGTGTTAGTCTGTCTTACACAATGATAATATTACGGGTGGCGGGGATTCCTGTGAGTAAGTACAATAACAGTAGGATGTTTTCCTCGTAAGCTATTTTGAGCAACTTATAATGATATCATTCGATTACGCCTGGCTTATCTTTCTTGACCTATAATAATAGATAAATGCTAATTCTTTATATGCAAAAATGTGAGTCAGTCAATGACCTTGTAATCAATTTCTATTTTATTGCCAGTTTGCAGTCATTGTTCTTTATGTTAGTGAAATATTTACAGTGCAGATAAGTAATTTCCTTATTGGATGATAGCAAGTTGTAAACGTGTACAAAGAAACTTTTTGGAAAGTCTCAGCTTATTATCTCAGTGATTTTTAATACTTACAGATTAATAGTAGACTACGGTATGCGATGATACTGTCAATATGATAGTCAACCTGATAACTTACATTAAAATGGCATAAATACGGTATCTTCAAAAATATTCTCAATTAATTAAAAATTTAACAGAGTAGATTGCAATGTATTATATATAGATTTCATACATAGCAAGAGAAATTATTCCTTTAATGGTTCAATAGTTTAACATGTAAAAGTGGAGTCGCGAGCAGTTCTTTAATATCCAATAACAAAGGTTATCGAATACATAATGGGTGTATCATTATTGATACGCTAGTAATCGGCTTATCAGTGACATTAAAGTTTATTATTAACAAAGGTGAGCGTAGACTGAAGGTTTTGTACATTTATAGCCCCTATTGTAGACAACTGTTAATTATATTAAGATGTTCTTTGTGTATGGACATGAACGCACGCATGTGCACATGTACGCACGCATCACACTCGCACGCAAACACACGCACACAACCACGCATACGCGCGCGCTCACACAGACAGACAGAGGAAAAATAAAATTGCTGTTTCTTAGATTATTGTTTCATTAGTCAAAAAATGCAAGTCTCTTTATAGGCTTATTTACTGCATACTGTTGTAATAGTTATATATAGTAAGTTTTAAAAAAAGTATTACTATAATTGCAAACTTGATTTATTCTAATTTTTTTTTTAATATTTTAGTAAGGATATATTTTTTTACTACTTCAATAACATCACAATCTCACAAAAAGTCTTAAACTGTATTTTTACTTATGTAGAACGAAAGACATCTGATGGCTTCTAAGAAAAGTTCGAAGATGCAAGTTATAACAAGTAAGTTTCCCTGTCGATTTGTTTGTACTTATAACGCTAAATAATTTCAATCAATTTTAATATAGAGATAGATTGGATCTTGGAGACGGACGGAGCTACTTTATATCGTGAAAATAAAACTTGAAAGATGAAATACAGGATCGTACGGGAACGTCAATTTTTTACTTGGCGGTTTTGTTGGCGGAGTGATAATTACCAATGGACGAAGACTTCCACCAGTCCAGGCTAAGGCATAGAAGAAAATGCAATTATAAATTTAGCCTTGAAGCCAGTAACATTACACGAGAGGCTCTCTAGGATTTGTGTAAAGGAGGTGAATTCAATATTTGCGAACTTTACTACTGATATGCGTGCGCCCTAAAGAATGGGTGAACAACATTATCACAACCCTATTATAGTCGAAGTTTAAGGCGCTTATAATATATTCAATTATGTAGAACATAAAATAGCTATCAGAGGATTTAATCTGGAGTGGAGGTGAATTATAATTGTTTTAGTAGTCTATGAAAAGTTAATAGGTTGATAGGTCATATTTTCTCTTCTTTTACCAGACTTATTCTGGGGCTTTATCGATGATGATAAGTGATAATATTTGCCAAAAAATAAGCATTGACGAAACGTTATACATTGTCATATGTAATTAGGCAAAATTGTTCTAGGAATTGTGTTTTTATAATATCCTGGCTATGTGGAAATATTTCAAATATTAATTCACAATAACTTTTACAATATAAAAAGACGTTCAATTTCTTATAATTTAACAAAAGTGTTTGATGTGAAACTTCTTAAGGCGCATGAGGGTAAAATTACGTATGATTAGATTAGTCACGAAGATGTGCAGCGTTTTTTATGCAAATTCGAAAATAAGGTAGAGTTAATATTTACAAAAGACAGGTGGCATTATAATTTGCCACTCGTAATTTAATATTTTAATATACTTGAAAGAGGGCAGGAGTCTGTGGAACGCTGGCGTCATCTATCTATATGCGTGGGACAGAGTCAATAGTGGCAGTCCGGCGGAAGTCTCTCGATAGTTCTCGAGAGGCGCTCGACCGGAGCAGTCGACTGTTGGAACTGCCGCGTTCCTAGCTATTATTGTTAAAGAGTTTGTGTAAATTGATATCGGGAACGTTAAGTGATTGAACATTATAATCTCAGTTAATTAATAAAGTGTTTGATTGCACACACATTACCCACGAACACCAACAGCGTAAGAAATTAAATTATGGATGCCATTAATGACGATGTCGGCGGAGAATCCTACGCCCCTCTGCTTTATGCTTACCTTCTCTCTTATTATCCGATATACTATTTTTCATGAAATATTAAATAAAAATAATTCATAAATTCTCTTTTCTAAAAAGAATACTCTTTTTTAAATCCAAAAAGAAAATTTAATTAATAACTTCTAATATTGATAAAAAACACGTGGCATTTTTATTTACAATTCGTTCTTTGAGATTTCAATAAATTATTTGTATTAATTTTCGACACTTTTTAAAACTTTAATGACAAATTAATTTCATTCCAAACATATTTAGATTTGTATAAATATAAACAAGATCTAAAAATTACTTCGCCAAAGATGTTTCACTTCTGACATGTATACTTTGTACGCATGCACTTTTATTTTTTTTATGCATATAACAATATCTTCTCCCTTCTTCACGAAATTTACTTCCAGAGATATCTCTGGACCCCATTTATAAAAATTTATTTATTATTCGTCTAATAGGAATATTCAGATGTATTTCTATATTTTTCTTCTTTATATCTTCAACCTTATCACGTATAAAAGCTAGTTATTTCGTCAAAACTATTTTTATTTAATTAAATTTTATCTCCGCACGACAAACACTGTATCGTACAAATGGAAGATTAAATTCAACGTAAGCTCGCAGCGAAGCGTGAACATTTTTAACGTTACGTTTTTAATCCAGAAGATAACGGGATATATACGAATATTTTACGTTATATTCATTTCTGTATTTGCAGAAATGAGATTATGACCCTTGATATGCATAAAAAGTACACTAAGAGATATTATGAGTTTTCCTTGCGATTATTTCTCTTTGAGATATAAGCCGACATTTGTTACTTTAAATGTAAGAAAATCACAAATGTATTGCTTGATTTAACAGAACATAAGAACTGTAGAAACATTCGTTATTCCCCAACGAAAATACGTATAACAAATTACATTCTTTGTTCATCGCGTAAATCGAAAAATACAGTAGTGGTTTCTTAAAGGTAGCCATGGCTATAGATACCTTTTACAAAAAAGTCTTATTGAAATCTAATTATATTTTGTTTTAACGTGTAATAGATAATCAAGTTTAAAGTATTTTCGAATTCAGTGAAGATGTATGTGACGTTTTGTGGTTTTGATATAGGAATTCCGAGGAGTCTGAAACCAGTGAGGCGATATTTCGTTTCGAATAAACACAATTACAATGAACAAATTACGAGTTTGTAAAATGGCACCTCTGAAACATTTCGTATCAAATACTGTAAGGTAGAAGAAGGTAAGTAACAGCCTATTAATTTACCACTGCTGGGTACAGGTCTGTTCACTCATAAGAGATAGGGTTTTAGTGTATAGAGTCACCATGCTGCTCCACTGCGGGTTGGCAAGCTACACAGAATATTCCCGGATTATGCAGGTTTCCTCACAATGTTTTCCTTATACCAGAATTATAGGTTGTGTAGAATAATCAAGCACGTTTCACTAATATAAAGAGAAACATAACAGAGCTTGCTTAGGATTTCTCTGAACGAGAATCCGCTTATCTTTAATTAATTAAAGGTAATAATTACGCTAATGTCCAATTGATGGCCTGGACCCACAGGCCTCCTCACTCATAGGAAAGAGGGTTTTTAGAGCAAAGGCCCACTAGGCTTCTCCATAATATATTTATTATATTTCTGCATAATATCAGCGTGAAATAGAAAAATTATACGGCTGCGTTTTGTATAATGAGTAAGGAAATCGAAAACTGATAAAAGGAATACAGTTAGTGGTGACGCAGTTACGTGAGTAGTTGCTTTGCTAGGAGAGATCCCGGGTTTGATCTCCGGTAGGTAATTTAGCTAATTGCATTTTCTAATTTGTCTAAGTCTGGTGGAAGGCTTCGGTCGTGGCTAGTTACTGCCCTACCAGCAAAGACGTACCGCCAAGGAAACTAATTTGTGTTCCGGTACGATGCTGTGTAGAAACCATTAAAGATAAATTGTCTTAATAGATTAACGTACTTCCATCTTAGACTGTATCGTCATTTATCATCAATTGTGATCACAGTCAACCGCTAACCTCTAAACACTAAAATAAACGTCTGCTTACCCATCTGCAATAGACTATTTCCAATACACTATCATGCACAAATAAAGCATTTGTAAGAAACCCTAATTCGTAAATTATCTCATCTCTTGTTAGTACGCTACCATTTTAAACATCAGGTGAGATTACAGTCAACTGCTAATCTGTTGGCAGAAACCTATATAATGTACATATATGAGCGTATATTCATTTTTATATTTTTTTGTACAAAATCTACATTTGTCTTTATTTTACTTCATTTGCTTGTCCTGGATTCAACATACTGTCTATCGACGGTTTGTATGACAACGCCTGAGATCCAAGATTTTAACTGGTTTATTTAAAAAAAAAAATAGTCGAGTTTTTCATGGCTTTGGCCTAGTTTAAAGAATTTGGACGCTGCTAGAAATATTTTTATAGCCTACGGTGTTCACGTTATTTCAAAAGTGTATTTGTTTTTTTAACTCTTTTATAATTCCAGTATACTCGTATATTAGCACCAATTTAATGCTCTGATATACTAAGATGTCTAAAAATTTTGATAATCTTACGATGATTTTTGACGTTATAAGGAAAACATGTATGTTAAAGACTTTATTATTTAAATTTATATAGTTTAATATTTAAATTTATATAGTTTATCATATCCGTTTATCATAGTTAAAATTTGAATTAATAGTGAAAGTTTTGTATATCTGGACATCTCTTCTAACAAATCACTCGTAAATCTTACAATTTCCATGAAAATCATGAAATCAAAATATTCTTTATTCTAGTAGACACAAAAAGCACTATTGTATCGTCAGTAATTTGTCCGTTTAGTAACAAATCTACCACCGGTTCAGATAGTAGATTCCGCTGGGAAACCGGCAAGAAACTATGCGGTTACTCTTTTAAATATAGTTTTGTAAGTTACTATGTATAATATGCTTCTGTGTGAAACTAGAAACAAGTCCAAAAATTTTTATTGCTTAAATAATCTTCAACATTAAAATAAGTCTTTCGTAAAAGGATATTTTTGACATTTCTTAAAACTATGTGGAGGCAAACACAAAAGTGATTCGGTTATCTTATTTAAAATGCCTATAAGGTAAGTAGCAGCCCATTAACATCCTACTGCTGGGCACAGGCCGCCTCACGCATATGAGAGAAGGTTTTCAGAGCGTAGACCCACCACGCTACTCCCCTGCGGATTGGCAGGCATAGTACATAAGTGCACCCTCTATTCCTTCACTCTCATAGTCCGATGTGACGGTAATCCGGACCGGACCGGACAACCGGAGAGAGAGCGCAGGACCGACGGCTTAACGTGCTCTCCGAGGCACGGGGGTGGATCACATCGCCAACTTCCCAACTTCGGGCCAATATTGAGAAAATCTTAATAGAAAACTCAATATCCAAAAATGCGTATGCTCAACCCGAATAATGATTTCTGAACCTTCTTCAACCTAAAATATGGCATTACAAGTTTGTTTTTATTTCTTGTTTAAAAATTTTGTATTTCACTCTTTTTGCTGTAAAGTAAAGTAAGTAG
The DNA here is from genome assembly GCA_015832385.1 of Elymnias hypermnestra. Taxonomy (NCBI): domain Eukaryota; kingdom Metazoa; phylum Arthropoda; class Insecta; order Lepidoptera; family Nymphalidae; genus Elymnias; species Elymnias hypermnestra. The sequence continues at coordinate 1,232,549 of JACTOM010000117.1, read as the reverse complement.
CAGCCCATTAACGTCCCACTGCTGGGCACAGGCCTCCTCACTCCGAGGAGCGAGGGTTTTTAGAGCATAGACCCACCACGCTGCTCCACTGCGGATTGGCAGGCATAGTACACAAGTGCACTCTCTATTCCTTCACTCTCATAGTCCGATGTGACGGGAATCCGACACGACCGGAGAGAGATCAGGCGCAGGACCGACGGCTTAACGTGCTCTCCGAGGCATGGGGGTGGATCACAACGCCAACTTCCCAACTTCAGGCAAATATTGAGAAAATCGTAACAGAAAACTCAATATTGGTTTTTGAATTGGCCCGACCCGGGACTCGAACCCTTTTGCTGTATAAGTGAATATTATTAGGAATAGATAAAATGTTATTCAGCATATATTGGGACGGTATTGCGTGAATTGATGTTGCTTTGAATTTTTCTCTTAATCAAGCACGAGATCCTGACATATATATGGCACGTAGTGCTCTTATTGTTTGCTTTCTGTTATAAGCAAACTTATATACGTAAATTGTGTATATCTCCTTTCTAATAGGTAACATCAATAACAAAGCAATGTAATTTTAAATTTCAGAGTAGCAGAAAATAGAAAAGGACGGTATTTTTTTGCAAATTCATGGATTCCTCGATTCAACGTCATGTCGCATTCCGAAATTGTTCCGGATACATGTGGGAATGTGGAATAAGTAAACGGAATTGAAATGGATCGGAAATACTTTATTGTACTATTGAAAAAAATAGAGTTTCATTTCACACACAATACGTTTTAGAAGCCTTATTTTATCTGTTATTAAAGTATCTAGTTACTCACGTAATCTAAATATATTTTTACAAACAATTCTCAATTATTCATGATCTATTTTACTATAGCAGAAGACATACTTTAATTTACGATTTTTAAAGCCAAGTAAATTCAGTCGAAATTCTTTTTTATAAATATATAGCTTGAAATATAGCTTAAAAAAGCTAGTGTAGCAGCTATGCCTGTGACATCGTCCGCGTGAAATAGTGTTTTTGGGTAGCATTTTTGATAATTTAGGTATTTTTTGTGGCAATGGACGGGGCACGTAGTCCGAAGGACCGATGGACATTGGGGGCCGAAGGTGTTGGCGTGGCGACCCTGCACCGGAGCGCGCAGTGTAAGCAAATCCTCCATAAGGTGAACCGATGATATAAAAAAAGTCGCCTGTAGTCGCTGGAGCCAGGCGGCGCAAAATCGGGCCTTGCGGAGGTCATTACGTGAGACCTATGTCCAGCAGTGGACGTCCGTCGGTTGAAGCGACGACGAGGAGGTATTTTTTTCACAAATAAGACACATACGTACTAGAAATAATGAGCTTTTTGCAGGATTTCACTGTACACAGCTTATTGTACTCTCTGAGGCTTTAGACTATTCCAAGTTTAATTTAAATCGGTTTAGCAGTATTGGCGTGAAAGCTCGACTACCAGATGGACAGAGAGAGTAACTTTCACATTTATAATATTACTAACTGACCCAGCAAACGATGTTTTGCCATATAATTACTATTATCGCTATTAAAAAATAGGGATCGGTGATATAAAGGTGAAAATTTAGGAATTCATGTATTTTTGTATGCTGTATCACAAAAAAATAAAAACCAAAAATTTCGTCCAAAAATTAAGTGTGTATAACCCTTATCACTTAGGGGTATGAAAAATAGATAGTAGCTGATTCTCAGACATACTGTATACGCAAATAAAATTTGGTACAAATCGGTAAAGCCGTTTCGGAAGAGTACGGTAATTAACATTGTGACTGGCAAATTTGATTTATTAGATTGAGACAGTAATATCGCAAAATATTACAGTAAAAGTAAAAAGGATTGAAAGGTAAAACATTTGCAAACTTGTATCGATCTATTTATCGATTCAACAGCCTAAAAAATAAGTTCAAGCTTAAAGCTCAAAAAATGACGATACTTCCATCAACATACCAAATTTCATTTAAATTAGATAGATATATTCAGTACTATTGGCATGAAAGCGAGATAGCTAGATAGAGTTACTTTAACATTTATTATATTATCTAGCAATGCCTCGCGGTTTCACCCGCGTAGATCTTGTGGCAATGGAAAATCGACTAAGTCGGATTATTTATTGTTAACAGAACTTAGTTTGCAATATATCATTGGTATCCTTGGAATATGAGCTAACTCACCAGTCGTAGGGCCCAGTTATAAGGGTCGCTATAATTTTCGTAAGATTGAAATTTTTAAAGTCGTTATATCTTTTGAATGCAATGTCCGATTCTAATGATTTAAAAAGTATTTTAAAGGTTTTGAAACGAACTTAAATAAAATATATTTCAACAGAATAAGAATTAATAAGAGGTATGAATAATATGATTTGATTATAGTCGCCACTTTTGTTAAATTTTAAATGTAAAAATGTAGATATACTGGCATAACTACAGTAGCTGTACTTATGGTATCGCGTTATTTTTTTATAGATATTATTACGCTCTGTAATATTATAGAACATTGTTTTGTTCTATCATCAATAGTTTCCAGCGCACGCGATGACAGATTTTTTGTGACAAATTTTTTCACATCTTAGATTACCTTAAGACATTTTTATTAGGGATCCCTATTTTTTGTGCAAATACACGTTTTTTATAGTGATATAGTTTTTGGTAACGGTCCAGTAGTTTTCTTGTGAAAACGTTACATACATACATACATACTATATTAAAGAAAATATATCCGAACATTACGCTTTACGCATAAGTATTGTAAATATAGCAAAGCTGGGACAGAACCATAGTATAGTAAGAGTAAATTAATTCCTTTGTCCAATAGCCCTTAGAGGATTAAGTGAACCGTAGTAACAGTTAAGTAGCGTAGATTAATACATATGCGGATGGCAATATACAATAATTACTGCATATTAATTATCAGTATTAAACAATCCCTATCAATTAGTATCTAATACTAGACGTTATTGTTTTATAATTTTGTTATATTTTTTATTACCGTGTATTTACTTGTAACTGCTTCTTTATTCAATTACTACTGTTATTAGTTTATAATCTCACTATATTTGTACAAGTTGTTAAATATTCAATTGTTACTAAAAACATTTTTATTTATTCTATCAAGTTCAAATATAAATTTTTTATTTTGTAGTTGATGACAGTTTTAAGTTAATATTAAACAGCGATGAGAAAACTCATCTGTTTATTCTATATTCTGATAATTTTTATAAAATTTGTTCAAGTTCTGATTATATGAAACTCCATATCACGAAATCTGATTACACCATCTAGCATCAACCATGATACTGTCCATCCTAATTGTTGATATTAAATCATGTTAAAAGATAGGGAATTATTTATTAAATTAATAATTGAAACTATTCTTGATCCCAGCTGTGTATTATCCAAAAATCTGGACTGGGATTTGTTTTTTTAAATATAAAAGAATATACTTATAATTAATAGTATTAGTTGTCGTCTAGTGGTCGAAATTCGACTACAAATAATTTCTTAAAGGCTAAACTGTTAATTTTCCAAATTTTTCAATCAAATTCTATGAAACTTAAATAAAAAACCCCTAAAAATATTTACAATTAAGAATCGATTTCTCATTTTTTTTATGGAAACAAAAAGATTAAGTATTTAATTAATGATACAAAACATATTAGTTAATGATATGTTTTCAAAATCTATTCCTTGTTTGCTAAATGTCCTTGGCAAATAATATTATGTATCAAGTACAAGTGTGTAATGTTTTGTTTATTGTTTTAATGTATTTTTTATATATAATCGTTACATTGGTTTAGGCAAGCCGTGTTCGTTTCTAGAAGGTGAAATCGATGACAAGTTCTTTGGAATTTAAACACACATACAACAGTTTTCACTAGTTTAACTAACCAAATAAAATAAAAAAAACAAAGTGTGGGAAATATCATACTCCGTTCGCGCAAATGTCGTAAAAAGATGCACAAAGTTTTTACTTCACGTATTAATATAGATGACCAACCACTCTGTTATCTATCTGCAAAAGCACCAACGATTTCATAAGCGTAATTGCTCTTATAAAATAATGAACTAAATTAGTAAGTAAACTGAAACTTTACGTATTATTTACATATAAGAACCTTCGCATTGTTAAGCGCTAAAGATGATGTAAAAGCCTTTTAACGTACCCCACCCTGTCTTTGTTATCGTCGTACATAAACTGTTCAAGAAAGCAGTAAACATTTTAAGTAGATTGCGGTTGTTAAACGCATACAAAATCGACTAGGTTTTTGGTATTACTTAGATAATTAAACATCAAAACAGAGAACATCCTTTTCCCATGCATTATTATTCACAAAATACACGGTAGTTTTAGTGTGATTTATGTGACAAATTATAGATTTTTGATACCAAAATTACGTGTTGTACAAAACCTACTACTTCTAAACCGACTAGAGACAGTTCGGAGTTTCAGTGTAGATAAAACTAAGCCAACAAACCAGGTATCAGATAATATGAATCAATAAACCATTGAAGAAGACTGTAAACTTGTAAGACCAGTAAAGTTGCTTAAACTAACAAAGTTTAGTTGATCGTGCTTCATATTATTAAACCACTGATTTGAAATGCGGTACGAGTGTTCGACATATCTTTTGAAGAGGGTCTTATTAAAATTAGAAGCAAACAAACGATATTGCTGGGTACAAATTTTTGGGATAATATCCGTTTGAACTTTGTAATTATCATATTGATCCGATACTAAACTTTCTTGTTGCCTTCACCACATAGTGTCTATGGGGTAAATTCAACCGCTAATGATGTAAAATAATAAAACTTTTAAAATATAATTAAAATTGAAAAATAATCTTGTCTGCAATTCATATGTAGTGAAGAAGTGAGATCCTCAAAACATTTTACCGTGCTACCACTTTATATTGCATGATCACTTACCATCTGGTGAGATTACAGTCAAGCCCTAATCTGTTACCAATTCAAACAATCTTTTACCGATACAATCTTGTTATGTATCATCACTTACCATCCCACGTTAAATCTTATGAATTTGTGTGTCTCTTTTTATTGTTTCATCGCCTTTTTGTTACCTTTTTTCGTTTCATAAATTTCAACACCACATAAATGTCTTATAAAAAATATGCGTCATTTACTAAGCGGTTTTATACAATACGGCATTATTTCTTGTATAATTAAATACATTACATATATTGTATATTTCATTAAATATTTTGAACTGAAACCTTCGTGGTTTAACGACATATTTAAAGAATATATTATTTACCGGTACATACTATAACATATAATCGTGGTATGCACCCGTAAATAATATATTGTATATTTCATTAAAAAGAATATTTTTGATCGTCCGCAGGTTCACTCGTTGTACTTTTCAAGTTAAAGTGACTCTTTTCAGAGCTTATTGTACATCTTTTTACACGAGCAGCCTGTGAATTGATCACACTCGGAAACAGTATAATGCTCTGCGTGTGTAGTATATTATGCTTCCAGGATTCTGATGGGGCTACCTAGCTTCTGCAGCGCTTCAGGTATATTCACTGGGGCGGGTGTAGACTGTTGCTACACTACCATCCGTGAATGGTGTACATCCCTGGGTGCGCAAGGTTCGGGGCAGCACTAACAGAAGGCATTCGATGACAGACTTGATTGCCGGTACTTGAACCATTTTCTTCGTCAGGAAATCGTCATGGATATCCGTAACACCACGGGGATGGGCATTGCGAATTATGCCAGACTTTTGCCGGCTAAAACCTCACGGTACTCTGACAAGTCGCAGTGACGTCGGGCCCAACTCGGTTTCGGCTTTCATCCGACCATGCTCTACGTGGGCGATGTGCCTGGAGCACCTAGTACGCCACCAATCACCTCCGGGACATCTCTATGCGGACAACGAGCCCCGTACCCATTCGTGAGCCGCACGTCTCCTGCCCACCCTGCTTCTGCGTATGGCGGGAGCGGCCACGTCTCTAAACCACTCCACCGTCTCCTTCTGCGAGATAACCTCCTCGCAAAAGGAGACCATCGCATTCCACGAAATTTCGCTGTAAGTCATTGCGCTGACGACGGAGGGTACTTCAACTATTGCTGTATGGTGCATCTACTGCACAAATCCAGGCTGTCACTAGGTAGGAAAATTACCTTTAAGTAGATTAGTGTATTAATATTAGGCAAAAATTATTGTTACTAACACATATGATCCCTGTGATTGACATATAAATTATTATTATTACACGATATTTGAGATTTATAAAGCGGAGGCACAGCGAGTCTCGCTTGCGGTTTGTGGTAATGTCGTTTGTCACATTAAAATGTGAGCAGCAGTTTGTCAGCTAGTTTAAATATAATTGTAATTGTGTACCAATTATTATCAGTAATTTTAAATGAAATAATAAATTAAAGTATAGCAGTAAAGTGTATACTTCTCCTGCTCCCTCAGTTGACAAGAGCTAGCTTTACTGGAACGTGCGTTACATAGCCAAACGTTTCAGCTTAGTCTTATTCGATACCTACATAATAAAGTTCAAACTAAAGAAGATGTTTCCTAAAATTATTTTTAATATCACTTTGACATGGTACTTTATTTTAACCCAGCATAATACCTACTAGAACTATTTCCGATATTTTCATCGCTTAGCGATTCGGGACCTGCGTTTGATGTCGCCATAAACTGTAATAAAACGCTCGAGGGCGCTGTAAATTTTTAAGAAGTTTGCGGCTATAACCGCCAACCAAATTTAGATATTTATTCATTCATCGAACCTTTGTGTTTGAAAATATGAATTTTAATGCTCCTTATTAAGATAAGTAAACTTTTCCAAATAGTGTATAAATTATAAAACAAGCAGTATAAAGATAAATTCGCTACGTCGTTTAGCTTGAACTTTTTAAACCTTTAAACCATTCATGTGAGCTTACAATAAATACCGCTGTACAGCTTTTAGCTAATACGATTATAACTTAATTACATTGAAATTAATATTCAAAATAAACTATATGAACATCAAATGTCGTTTACTCACCTTCACCATAAGTTAATACATGTAATTGAATTTGAGTAAAAAAAAAAACTATATTATATTACGATTAATATATAATAATATCATAATGTTATTGTGGTTTTTAGCATATTCATTTTAATGTACAGTATATGACGACAGAAAGAAATTAATGTATGTCGCATATAATCAATGCGTTTGAATCATCATCAAATCATCGTGCATTAGAAAAAAAAATGACATCATTTTTAAAGGGCAGATTATCAAATACCTTAAACACAAAAATGATTATAGTATTATAGAATTTATACATGAAAAATGTACTTAATAGTACGCTCAATGGCATAAAATTGCGGCACTAAAATGTTAAAATACCATCAATACCATACAACAAATAAAATTATGTTGATTTTAGATTGAATGAAAGCCCAGGTTAGACGAATTTTAAACGACGGATTTTCACTTATTATTATTAAAATAAATGAATTAGGAGAGAAGGTTTGCCTTATGTGTGTTGTCATCATTCTTTTTATAATTAGCAGGCGTTAGAATACTGTTTTTTTTTGAGAATAAAAACGTTTCAAAACGACGTTTATTAATGTTATCAGCGTATTTGCAAATTTAGATGTACAAAATCAATATATAAGAGCGTCAATAAACTATAAACTACTAAACTGAAACAGACTTTAAATTCAATATCAATGATCGTGATCGAGTCTCGAGAGTCTGGCTTTATTAAGTTGAGAATAACTAAACAGGATTATTGCAAAAGCGTATCCGAGACGATGCGATGGCTGAATTACGTAGTTTCGATTACATTCAGTAATCTTTATATTAAATAAGCCTTGGATATGTAATTTCACCAGTTTTTTGTTGAAAGTTAAACATTAACACAAATAAATGTTTTTATTGATGCGACATTCTATGTGATGAATAAAAAGTAAGTTAGATTAATTTGATACGGGGGGTCTCCCTACACTGCGTCGCCTGGTGCGGAGTCCCCATTCTAGCACCTTCGGGCCCAACGTCCATCGGTATGTCGGACTATGTGCCCCGCTCATTGCCACTTCAGGTTCGCGATTCGTAGGGCTATGTCGGTGACTTTGGTTCTACTACGGATCTCTTTATTTCCGATTCGATCACATAGAGAAACTCCGAGCATAGCCCTCTCCATCGTACGCTGAGTGACTCTCAGCTTCCGCATGAAGCCTATAGTCAGCGACCACGTCTCAGAACCGTAGGTCATCACTGGCAACACGCACTGTTCGACGACTTTGGTCTTCAGGCACTGAGGGTTATCGGACGAAAATATCTGCCGTAGTTTCCCGAACGCTGTCCAACCGAGTTGGATTCGGCGGTTGACCTCCTTCTCGAAATTAGACCTAACTAGCTGGACTATATCTCCCAGGTATGTGTATTCGTCAAGAATTTCGAGAGCTGAGTTTTTAACGATGACTGGGTGTGGCGGTACATGGATATTAGACATAATTTTCTTCTTATTACTGTTCATTTTCAGGCCCACCTGTTGAGACCTGTTGGCATTTTAATTTGCAACTCTACATTTAATAATTTAATATACGATAAAACTTCATAAACAATTAAATAAAAATATTTTTCTTTTCTAAATTTTAAATTTACAAAGCAAATTTAATTAATAATTTCTAATATTGACAAAAATACGTGGCATTTTTATGTACAATTCGTCATTTGAGATTTCAATAAATTATTTGTATTAATTTTCGACACTTAATATTTCCATGGCAATTAAATTAATTAAATTTCTAACATATCTTCCTTTTTCCCTTCCTCTGAGTCTCGGAAATTTAAAGTTTTAGATTAATATAAATGTAAACAAGACTTAAAAATTAGTTTGCCAAAGAAGTTTCACTTCTGACAAATGTACTTTGTACGCACGCACTTTCTTTTTTTAAAATTGTTAACAGATTAGCGCTTGACTGTGACCACACCAGGTGATGAGTGATGATAAAGTCTAAGATGGAAATGGTCTAATCTGGTAACAGTTAACTTTAATTTTGTTGTTTCTACATAGTAGCGTAATGGAACACAAATCTCTTTGATTGGCTGCACGTCATTGATGGTAGGGTGGTAACTAGCCACGGCCGAAGCCTACTAACAGTCCAAACTCCGAAAAATTAGAAAATGCCACTGCTCCAGCAACGTCGTCAATTATCTTTTTTACTTTACTTACTTCAAAAACCTAAAAATAATATCTAATGTTTATCTAATTTTTATTATGTATTATATATATACCATCTCAAGAAATTTAATAACATTATATACTTTAAAATAAATCATTAAGTATTTTGTTTGTAGTATATACGCTCTTTAATTTTTAATCTGTTCAAATAAAGAAATAAAAAAAGTCTTATAAACTGAAGCTCCTCATACATAAATATTTGCATTTTTGAATGCATTTTAAATGAACGTAGTGCTTGCATACTGAGACCAACAAACAACGCGTCTGAATTTATGAGCAGAAAGCAAACATCTTCCGCATAAATTCATCCAACTTAACCGAAAACGTCAGCCTAAGATATTACGAATGTCTTTTTAAATATTCGTTTAAATTTTGGTGTTGCTTTGTACTAGTTTTGAATATTAGTTTATTCAGAACTCGAATAATAGCCTTTATGTAAATTATTTCATTTTATCTACATTTGAATTTATGTCATTCGTGATATATGACATACATACATAGCATCACGTCTCATTCCCATAGGGGTAGGCAGAGACAACATCCTTCCACTTGCCACGATCCTTGCATATCTCCTTCGCTTCTTTCATTCTCATTAAACCTTTCATACAGGTTCGTCGATTTAAAGTACTCTTGACTTGGCCCTTATTTAAAATGTCCTGGATTTGATCCAGGAACGTTCGCCTTGGTCTTCCCCTTCCAACTTTCGTATTCACGCTTGACTCATAAATCCTTTTTGTCAAGTCTCCTTTCATTTATTCTCTCTACAGGCCCAAACCATCTAAGCACGATATATAACACATACATGATTTTCGTCTATGCTTAATTCTGCAATGTTCACTGAGGTTGGCTTTAATTTTTAGGACCATACTTCCATATAAATTATCTAATTAATAATAATTTAATGAATACCTACTAAAAAAATAAAATTTTATTCATCTGCTTTTTTATAAGTTCACTGATACTTTAAGAAGCTAAGGTAAGTAGCAACCCTTTAGCGTCCCACTGCTGGGCATAGACCTCCTCACTCATAGGAGGGAGGTTTAGGAATAGGAGAGCAAAGTACCACCACACTGCTCCACTATGGGTTGACAGGCTTTGATACTTTATTTAGAAGATAAATTAATAAATGACAAAAAAGTCGGAATTTTCAGAAAAATTGCGATTATTTCGTCTTCGCGTAAGAAAAATGTGCTTTTTATATGTTTTTCAAGTTAAAGATCTTTAGGCGCATAACGGTAATTTTTTTTACGGATAAAAAACATGATTAGCGCCACGAAGACGTGCAGCGTCTATTATGTTAATTTGTTTGAAGGTCATTTAATAGTCTAATCTAAAGCATTAGATTTGTATAAATATAAACAAGATTTAAAAGGTTGTCAAAGAGGCTACACTTCTGACATATGTACTTCGTACGCACGTACTTATTTCAAATTTATTCATAGCTAAGATTGGATACTATGTGGTCAGCTAGTGTACTTTAAAAATAACGTTCCTCTTTCTCTTACATCTTTATTTATAGACAATGTGACCTTAGGAATGTGCTTATTGTTACCATATGAAATAATAAATTGTAGTAACTATTGTTAGCGATCATTATTATTTTATTTGTGGATTGCTTTTAAATTACTATATTTGTTTATAATGCTGAGGTCTTTGTAATTATATCAGTGAAACGTTTACATACCCTACATCCGGTTTAACGCTATTCCGGAAGTTCTCAAATATAATCAACACTTCTGTTTAGTCGTTGTTTTCACGACGACTGTGATTGGTGAACTTATTATTTTCAAGTGGGGCATTTGGTGCAAGAAAAGTAGCACAGGAGAATGAAGCAATATTCGCCTAGTGACAGTTGTTAGTTTGTATTGTGTTTTAAGTCATTCAAAGTATGTAATATAATAATGAAGAATCGGAGAATAGTATTACTTAACCTGCAAATTAATGAGAGACTCTAAAACTATAGAAAGATATGCATAGACGAATTGACATTTAATACCCTCGTTGTAACAAAAGCTTGTTCAAAATTAATGTCATAAGTTTTCCTACCGTGAGCGCACTATGGCCGTCCGCCTCCTCTGATATATTGTAAGGAAACTTTATAAATTGCAAGTTACTACTTTGTGATTATACTCGTTGGTTGACATAATTGCTATGGCAGCGTAAGCTTTTAATTAAGATACATACATCAGTTCGGACGTTCAGTAAATAGGCAAATGAACACGGTTTTTCTGCCCGACTGCCAGAACATTCGATTACGCGTAATTCGGATCGTACATCAGCTTTTAAAAACAGCGTTTGCACTAAAAATCTAGACTCATATTTTTGGTTTCGTGGTTATCTAAAAAATTTGAAACCTTTAACTTGATTTGACTCCTGTATTTATGTTTATGCAACGATATTGATATCTGTATTTATTATCTAAAATCTTTAACTATTTTAATATAATTTAATTTTAAATTAATTTTTAATTAATTTTAAATTAATTTAATATAATTTTGCAAATTAACATTCTTTTGGTACTCCCTTGATAGTATATTTGTAAATTTCATTGTTTTTCATATAAATCGTGGTACAATTAAAATCAATAAGCCTCTTTTATACGTTATTATTATATGAGTATATACGTTATTAATATAATTGTTTACAATACTGAAGGTTATTAAGCCGTTATCCTAACAAAAATATCAAAGATATGAAAACATTAGTCATGTTTTTAAAGTGAAACGTTTTTAGACGTATGAGGGTAAAATTTTTACGGATGAAACGCGTGATTAGCATCACGAAGATATGCAGCGTTTTTATGATAATTCGTTTGAAGGTTAGGTAGTTTTAATGTTTACAAGTAACATGTGGCATTTAATTTGCCCCTAGTCATTTAATAGTTTAATATACTATTTTTCTTAAAATATATAATATTTCATAAAATCTCTTTTCTAAATTTTAAATTCAAAAATTAAATTTTATTAACAATCTCTAATATTGACAAAAACACGTGGCATTTTTATTGACAATTCGTCGTTTGAGATTTCAATAAATTATTTTCGACTTTTAATATTTTAATAACAATTAAATTCCTTTTGCCCTCCTTCAAATTCGGAAATCTAAAGTTTTACATTTGTATAAATACAATCAAGTCTTAATAATTAATGTGCCAAAGAATGTGTACTTTGTACCCAGGCACATTTAATTTTTCAATTATTGCGGATAGAGATGCTTAAACCTTTAAAGAGTTTTGAAATTTAACATATAGAGATTGACATTTAATGTTTTTCTACCTTTTCAAAGTAAATATAAGCACTGCACATTTACAAGCAAATTTTCCCGTGTAATTATTTCGATGAAATTCCCTTGACAGCAAGATGGATCGACAACCAAATGACACTTCGTGTTTCCATTGAATGAATTCTTCATGAAATATATTTTTAATATTGTAAAATTAATTTTGTACATACATGCCCAATCGATCTAAAGTTGTCAGCTTGTTCGGCTATTAGGTCTTGGGTTCGTGACTCAATTCAAAAATGGATATCAAGTTTTCTGTTAAGATTTTTTCAATATTTGCCCGAGGTTGGGAAGTTGACGATGTGCTGCACCCCCCTGCCTCGGAAAGTATCTTAAGCCATCGGCCTTTGAGAGTGAAGGAACAGAGAGTCAATGCTCTTAAAACCATCTCTCCTATGAGTGAGGAGACCTGTGCCCAGCAGTGGGACGTTAAGGGGCTTCTTACTTATTGCAACTATTATTAACTTGTTTTACATTTATTTCTCTCGTTGTCTTAGTTCTTATGTATAAAGTTGGGAAATGTAAAAAGAAAGAGTCGTTTATTAAAAATTAAATACATAGAAGTAGTGATATGGTTATAAGGCAAGGCAATATAGATAACTTAGTTAAGTACACTCTAGAGCTTAATTGTTAAAGTGCATCTACAGCAGCAGAGACGAGTTACACAACTTCACTTCAGATTCATATTACAAATTTGGTAATATATGTAGCTAGCTTGTGTCGATCTTTCTATACGAATATTGTTGTTAACGCGCCATAAGCTGTTGCGGTCTTTTTATTCAATAAGATAAATTTATAATTAATTAAGGCAAGCTATGGTTCATCTCATCACTGTGGCAGAATGCCCGGCTTGGGGCTTCAACGGCACCCCCTGATGTCTCTCGTTGGCGGTGCGCTCTCGCTGATGAGCAAAATCGGCTATATGCTCAGTGGTGCAAGTGGTTGGCGCATTATCTTCCTTCTGTGAGAATGTCATGTCACAGAAGGAGGCATCAGAGAGGGAGAGGGAAGCTGCAGCTGAGGCCACCTTTGGCCGTAGAAGGAAGCCAGGAGCCAGGAGACGTGCCTTTACGAGTCTCTTTCCATTCTGAATGATCGTAATAGACGATGTCAGGATTCCCAGAGCGCAATGTCCCCACTGAACCTCTGGCACTTCTGTTCAGGTCACTGAGGGTCCTGCTGGGTTTTAATGGGTATCCTGTTCTTCAGCGAGTCCCACACTCCTAGTTGAAAGTATGACTTTCAGCCGGAGTGCGTAAATGCATTTCCCGGCGAAAAAAAAACAAAAGAAAAGGTAAGCTATGGTGTCCTTGCTTGTTTGTTTATTGACGTATGAAAAGTTGAGGGTATGTAAATTTGTTTTTATATCACTTTTTTCTGTAAAGTTTCAATCAATACGTGATACGATTTTGAAAATAATGTTATAGGTTTCGGGTTCAAACGGATATACATAGATTTTCTCAAGACGAAATGCTAAGGAATTATTAGAAGAGGGAATTCAAATGATATAAATAAGTATACAACTATCTCTCAATGCTTTTTTGCCATTACATTATGCTCATTGTTGCCTTATTTATATAATACAATAGTAGGTTCAACATGAGCCGTTACAGTATGTACTCTTTACTAGAAAGTAAAAAATCTTTATTTATATTTCTCAAAAAAAAAATCTTCAAAAACAAAAATATTTTAGAAGAAAATTAAAACGCTTAAATTTCCCTTAAACACACAAATAGACAGTAAGAAATGAAATGTTTCTACAATATTCATTGTTCAGGGGACAACATAATTACGAATTCAGATTTTACAAATGATAAGCGAATCTTAAGAGATTAAACGCTACCTTTAATACGAAATAGAAAATCACCGCATTGAAACAATAAAAAGAAAAATTATATGTCAGAATATAAATTGAAAATCTTGGTTGAAACAGCGGCATCATGAGGAATTGCGAAATTAAAATTTTGCAAGAACATTCGCGCAACGGGATGTTATTAAATATTCCAAATGTTTTTCTCTCGTTCCCTTATGATGTATTGAGATTGGAAACAAAAAACAAAACTGATTTTCTCCGAGGAAATCTTATTACAACTTGATATTTATGTCAATTTTGACCGTTTTTTTAATTGTGAACTAAAAACGTCATTAAAAATAGATTAGAGTATTCGATTTTTATAAAAATGAAACTTACGTCTTTGATCGATCTTTCCAATCCGTCATTGTGTTTTTCGGTTAAGGAAAACATCGTGAGGAAATCTGCATATCCTAGGAGTAATTCTGGTTAATGTGTAGGCCTGCCAACCCGCAGTGGAGCAGCGTGGTGGGTCCACGTTCTAAAACTCTCTCTTATGAGTAAGAAGGCCTGTGCCAGTATGTTAATACGTGGGTTGCTATATACCTTTTTTATGTTGCAAATGTAAATAAGGTATGATAAAAATGTATGATAAGTTTCATTTATGTCGTGTAGTCTTGAGCCTACACAAATATTTGATTTTTATAATGGATAGGCTAGCGCTTGACTATGATCTTATCTGATGGCGAGTGGTTATACAGTCTAAGATGCAAGTTATTATGGCAGGAGGTATCTTTTTAATGTTTTCTACACAACAAGGTACTGGAATCATCTTGGGAGTCCAATATTTCGATTTTACTAAGTCGCATGGTCTAAATTGGCTTCCCTAGTTGAAGCGGTTTAGACAAACAGACTTAGTTCACCCTAAAAATTGCTTTTGTTAATTGGAATAATAAAATAATTTGTTATATAATTGCCACGACTATCATTAAAGATTACGAAGTAAAGCTTTTAATAAATTATTTGGAGCATGGCACTAATCCCGCCTGTCAATTTCGATTTTCTCCGGGGAGTTAACGAAAATTGGCACTCAGCGTGACGTTAATTACGCCATATATTGGGTTTGTGGGTTAATTCTGTAATAAGATCGACATTGATTCGATATTTATTCTCCTATACGTATAATGACATAACACCTTACTATAGACATTGCAAGAGCGATTGCAAGAAATAGTTCTTGGGGCTGTTCAATGCAACATTTAGCCGAAAGTGTTTGGCTTTCGAACCCTTGGAACTATCTCTCTTAAGCTAAAGTAAATTAAACCACAGCTTCGAACTGAGTTTTACGCCTTTTCGCAGAAATGCTACAAATATTATATAATAACTTTTCGTCCTACACAACACATTTTTTTTTGCGGATAAAGATCTTTATTATTATTATTATTAAAGACCTGAATCGCATTATATGACATATTTATAATATACTAGCAATGCCACGCGGTTTCACGCACGTATCTTCACGTGATACGATCTCGAGGCAATGGAAAGTCTACTAAGTCGGACTTATTTTCTTGGATTGACATTTTAAAATTCGTTATATTTTTGGAATGGCATGTCTGATTTTAATTATTTAAAAATTATTTTACAGGTATTGAAACGGTCTTTAATAAAAATTATTTTATAGGATAGGGATTAATGGAGAGGTATGAATAATATGGTTTGATTGTTGTCGCCAGTTTTATTAACTTTTAAAATGTAAAGAAGTAGTTATACTAGCATAACTTCAGTAGTTGGACATGTAGTATTGTAGATTGTTTTCTAGATATTAATACGTTTTATAATATTATAGAACATTTTTTTGTTTTATCATCGATAGTTTCCGCAGCGCATGCGACAGCAGATTTTTTGTTTCACACCTTGGGTTACATTAGCATTTTTCTTAAGGATCCCTATTTTTTTTTTGGGAAATTTATATAGCCTATGTCGCTTTTTTTTAAAAACGTTCCAGTAATTTTTGGCTGAAAATGTTAAAGACATAAATACATACAGAAACACAAATGTTTCCTTTGTGTAATATTTGTTTAGATTATTTTCAAATTAATTTTTGTGAAATGCATCAAATAGTACTAAATATATAAAAGTCCGATAGCTTAAAGTGCGATTCTTTTAAGTATTATATACATAACACATTAAAATGGTAGGTATAATGGTTGTAACATTAAGAGATGTAAGATGCGACTAGTTTTATAATGTTTAGGTCTGGATTGGCGGGAGTCTTCGGCCGTGCCTAGTTACAATCACAACCACCGGAAAAGACGTACCGCCAAGTAAAAAGTTTTTTTCCGGTGTGATACTGTATGGATTGCCGCATTGGCCTAGTGGTTAGTAAGTTCGACTACAGACATGAGGTGCTAGGTTCGAGTCACAGGCCGAGCTCATTCAAAAGTCAATATTGAGTTTTCTATTAAGATTTTCTCTATATTTGCCCGAAGTTGGGAAGTTGGAGGTGTGATCCTCCCCCTTGCCTCAGACAGCACGTTAAGCCGTCGGTCCTGCGCCTGATCTCTCTCCGATCGTGTTGGATTCCCGTCACATTTGACTATGAGAGTGAAGGAATAGAGAGTGCGCTTGTGTACTATGCCTGCCAACCCGCAGTGGAGCAGTGTGGTGGGTCTATGCTCTAAAAAATTTCGCTCGTCGGAGTGAGGAGGCCTGTGCCCAGCAGTGGGACGTTAATGGGCGGCTACTTACTTTTGCTGTATTAAGGAAACCTTTAAGAGGTAAATTCTCTTTTTTTTATTAGATTGGAATTGCAGATAAAGAGTTTTCTTTACCGATGCCAAAATAATCAACTTGTCATCGCAAGCGTTAGAAAAAATAATCTGACCTGTGATTTTCTTTAGTGCACACCTGTGCTCAAGTTGCAACAAAGAATTTTCACTTCCATTCTTCGTCAAGTCTCAAAAGCATACGTGAAATGCTACGGTATATTTGCAAGCATATTGGATTCACGGCTTCTAAAGCCGCGTCTAAAAGAGATATTTTACGATTTCGGGCTCCGAATAGTATATTACTAGTCTCTGTTTAATATACTACTAAACTCTGGCTCTATTTGCGGTCGGAATTTCCTCTTCCCGCGTAAATTGCGGAATAAAAATTAATCTGTATTATCCCTTACACCTGCTGACAGTAAGCCAGTATTGTTAAAAATAGTCTATATTATCCGTTATAATATAACTAACTATCAGCAGTCAGCCAATATTATAGACTAATTTATACTGACATAATATTGACATCCAAAAGTTTAAAAAATTAATTAACTTTTTAAGTGTAACTACATATGGAGAATTTTTACCGATGAAACCCTCAATTAGCGTCACGAAGATGTCCAGCGTTTTTTATGTTAATTCGCTTGAAGGTTAGGCAGTTTCGATGTTTACAGATAGCATGTGGCATTTTAATGTGTCACTAGTCATTTAATAATTAAGTATACTATTTTTCATATAATATAACAGAAAACCGTGGTATTTTTATTTACAATTCGCCATTTGAGGTTTCAATAAATTATTTGTATTAATTTTCGATACCTTTAATGTTTTAAAGACAATTAAATTTATTAAATTCCTAACATATTTTCCTTTTTCCTTACCTTTATGTCTCGGGAACCTAAAGTTTTTGATTTGTGTAAATGTAAACGACTTCAAAATTAATTTGCCAAAGAAGTCTCGCTTCTAACCTGTGTACTTTGTACGCACGCACTTTTAACTTTTTATTTTTTTCAATAAAATATAAATATTATATAATTTCGAAGATCAAAATAGATAGACAAATTCATTATTGGATGCATAATATATTAATTGCAAGACGTGTTTTGTTTAAGTATAGGAAACTGGCAATTAAAGAAAGTAGGTAGTGCGACAGAAAAAAAGGAAGTTAACTATGTAAAATTTATGAAGAAGCCCGTACGTTTAAACAATCAATTAGCCTCTTAGACATATTGACGTTTTTTAATTTTTGTTGGTTTTAGGCATTTATTAAACTAGGTTTTAAAAAATCATATAGCTATTAAAACATCAGGCTTAAGAGATTAGCATAACATATCATTAATATACAAGTTAGTGTAAGTAAAGGATGTAAGTAGCAGCCTATTGACGCCCCACTGCTGGGCACAGGCCCCCTCACTCCGAGGAGCTAGGTTTTGTAGAGCATAGACCCACCAAGCTGCTCCACAGCGGATTGGCAGGCATAGTACACAAATGCACTCTCTATTCCTTCACTCTCATAGTCCAATGCGACGGGAATCCGACACGATTGGAGAGAGATCAGGCGCAGGATCGACGGCTTAACGTGCTATCCGAGGCACGGGGGTGGATCACACCTCCAACTTCCCACCTTCGGGCAAATATTGAGAACATCTTAATAGAAAACTCAATAATTATTTTAAAATTGGCCCGACCCAGGACTCGAACCCCGACCTCATGTCTGTAGCTAACCACTAGAACAATGAGGAAGTTAGTGTAGCAATAACAATTTATTTTTGAATCGTTATTGTACAAAATAAGGATTCTATACTTGTCTTTTTATACATAGGAGTCGTCGATTTTCATTTGTATTTATTGTAAACGTCTTACCATATCCTATATTGCAAATTTTATTTATCTGTTGTTCTCCTTAGTTTATTTTTCTAATCTGTAACTTTGTAAAAAAGTTAGATGTACGATAAAGTATAATCTATGGTCTAGATAGAAAGGCGGAACATACGATCTTGACAATGAGATGCGATAGGGCACAGAGTAATGTATATTCGCCTTTTTAATACCCACTGTCAGGGGTTATATGTTTATTGTCTGTGGACTATTTTTACCCTCACATTAATGCCTTACCTGTCATGTAAAACAATAGTTTCAGGATATTGTTGGGACTGCAGTGTATGATTATAAGAGCTAGGTTGGGTTGTTTTCAATCTTAACAAACAGAGTAGCTTCCTTGATGTTGTTTTGATAGATCCCATAACCACTTTAAGTTTATTTTGGATCCGATTAAAGGTCCAATAGCGTATAATTGGCATTTCGTTCCAAAGGGGCATTATACAATATTAAACACACTTTAAATTTAATAATATAAAAAATATATCCAACATCTTTTATTAGTACTTAATACTAAAAGAAAGACATAAATGTTACCTCGGATTTTGTAGAAACTTTTAAGAGGAACAGATTCGTAATTTTTTAGTAAATTAATTAACAATTGAGATGCAATTAATCCTCTTGGTATATGTCTTTCTCTGATCTTAAAGTTTGTAGAAGAACAATGAAATAAAGAAATTTTCATCAAAATCCGTTGAGTAGTTCATCGCTGTCTAACACTTTAAAAGGGAATTTATGATTAATCGCTACTTCCATAAGGGACGAGTCCTTTACCGGAAGGTTAATAGCTGTTATTTACGAAATACATACAAGTACATAATAAATTCATTTTTAGAGACTAGAGCTTTGATCCTTTGCTTGCGGCTTTGACCTCAAACGTAACGAATATTGAATGTAGAATACGCGTGAAAATGCTTTGATGTTATCTGTGACTGAAAAGACGGAAATGAGGTCAACAGGTGAATTTAATTCTTCCTTTATGTCAATTCAGAATTATGTATACGCAGACATCGCATTAAATCTCTTTTATGAAATTGAGAACACGTCAATGATTTTGCGCTTAATATTTTTAATGAAAGACCTCTCAGAATACATTATTTTTTCCGTGTAATCTTATATTTATGGTCTATACCCATCAAAGTAATTTCGCTTTTGTGCGTCGCATAATAAATGTTTCAGAAGATCGCCGTATTCATGTTTCCTGGTTATTTAACTTACACTGTAATTAATTGCTTTGTGAATTCAATATTAGAGCAAATATTCAATTTTAGAGTTGTAGTAATATTTTAAATAATAATAATAAACTTATAATATTACATTTTAATTAAAATAATCGATCGATCGATCGGGTGTTAGTGCACTCTTAATTTACATTAAGAAATCTTTTGTAAAATAGAACTTTATTGTTTGGAAATGTCATATAATTAAATAAAAAAATTAGTTAAATATTCAGTTTCAATTTTCCTGTCTGTTATTTATGATTATTGAAGGCACTTTACCAGTTTTACAATGTGGTCATTGGTTGTATTTTTCAATATATTTTATATGAAATAACTAAAATATACAAGATGTTAGGAGACCGCTTTCGAAAACGAAAACCGACGATAGTATTAATTACACCTTTGATGATGCGACGGAAAAAATATCAATCATTATTTTAAAAAATCGTATTTTGAAAGTTTAGTTTTATTAGCATAATTTACGCTCAACGATCGCCAAAGGTTTTTTATTTATTATCATTTAGCTGTACTAACATGATGCAGCGTAAATAATGCTAGTGAATTTAAAAATATGATTTTTTTGTCCCATCTTCAAAGATGTCTTTAGTACTATCGTCTGTCTTCGTCTATCGTTCGTTTTTGGAAGCGGTCTCCTTGATTATTGAGAAATATTGTCAAATAATTCTTTTAGTAGTTTAGTTCAGTTAATAATTAATAAAGGGCTTTTATTTGGTTTTCTATACGTGTTATATGTATAACACTTTTAATAAGAAAGAGTGAAAGCTACGGGTGTAAAAAATTTCGTGCTCACTTTGTAACGGGGAAGCATAAATCGTCAAACGGAGTGTGTTTCTCTATGAAATGGAGGAGGCGGCTATTCTATATAGCTATTCTTTTCATGTACCCTCATATATCATAGTACCTTTAAAATGTACTGCTTTCTACGTTTCTACCTTTGTTGTTAGATCACTATTGCTTTTGTGAAGGGGTTGTTTATCGACCTTAAAAGATATATGGTACCCTTTTTCGTTATTTGGTTCAATTCTCAGATATGTGAATACTACTTTATTCCGATTAATAGCGTAAACATTCTATATTCAAGTTAACGAAACTTTCAAATCATCAATTGCGGTATCTCTAAAATATAGTAATTTTCCCACATATTAATTTCAATATGTGACTGATGTGATATTAAAAAATGACTATAATCTAACGTTAGAAGGGTTCGATCGAGCCCTGTTTTAGAAGAACCCACAAAAAACTCGGGGTAAGTATTTTATTTATTCGAGTTATTAAGAGTTGCAGTGCATGCTGGAGTATTGGTGCCAACACTTATGTATGGTAGTGAAAGTTGGGTATGGCAGAAGAATCACAAAAGTAAAATAAATGCGGTAGAGATGAGAGCGTTGAGAAGCATGAGTGGATTAAAACTGAGTGACAGAGTGAGAAATAGTGTGATAAGAGAACGTTGTGGTATAAAAGAAGACGTAGTGACTAAAATTGAAAAAGGTATGCTTAGATGGTTTGGGCATGTAGAGAGAATGAATGAAAGGAGACTGACAAAAAGGATTTATGAGTCAAGAGTGAATGCGAAAGTTGGAAGGGGAAGACCGAGGCGAACGTTCCTGGACCAAATCCAGGACATTTTAAATAACGGCCAGGTCAAGAGTACTCTAAACCGACGAACTTGTATGAAAGGTTTAATGAGATTGAAAGAAGCGAAGGAGATATGCAAGGATCGTGGCAAGTGGAAGGATGTTGTCTCTGCCTACCCCTATGGGAATGAGGCGTGATGCTATGTATTAAGAGTTCATATTTTAAAATAAGAAATTATTGAAGTTTTTCAATTAAATACATAAGTTAAGAAAGGCTAGACAGTTTTTAATAATATATGATTTGTCGGATTTCTCTCCGTCCTAATTAGCTATTTAAATATCGGATAATTCACGAAAAAGAATACAGCTAGATCCCCTAAATTATTCAACCAAAGAACTTGAAATTCGATATATCCGAGTTTCTCCATATTTCCACGGAATCGGGCTGTATGAACGACAAATTGGCCTGATTGACTTAAAATGTGACTTTTCCCATGAACTCAAAAACTACGCGGGTAGCACCGCGGAGAACAGCTAGTTATATATATACAAATTGACTTTGGAACTCTTTAAAGATTTTTGTTAAAGATCGAAGCTATACCGACACTTTTACAGCAAGAAAAATATCACAAGAGCTCTCTTGAATTGCATTCACATTTGCATACATTTTATTTCCACGAAGGAAACCCTAGAGATACTTTCAGCGTTACTATCTTCAGCGTTTTCTTTGACTATTTTTCAATTCAGCGTTGTATTAAAGAAAAGGTGAAATAATGAAACAAAGTATTCAAAGAGTTATATTTTTTTTGTTTTTTAAAAGGTTATTTATTGAAAAGAATGAAGCTATTTTAGTTCTGACTGAATCCAGTCACCTGAATTCTTGATAACGTGCCGCGTAATGAAATTGTCTGCAAGCTAGAATTACTTGAAAATTCTCTATATACAAAAGATGAAGGCTCACTTCCTAACAAATCTTATGTGTGGAAATCCTTATATTATCCTTAATAACGTAGGATTGTGTTTAAACCTGTTGATAAGTAAAAAAAGGTCACAGGCTCACTCATAGGAGAAAGGGTTTTTAGAGCATAGATTCACCACGTTGCTCCACTGATAGTTGGCAGGATAACTCTGAATCACTCTTGTATGCAATTTTTCTTACGGTGTTTTTCTTTATTGTAAAGATATCATTGTGACCTGTCCAGAATTCAAACCCATGGTTTCATTTAATGAGAATCTTCGCGTTTTACCACTGGGCTACCATGTATTTTCATATAAGTAGAAGTACCGTATTATATGTTGGTCTAGTATCCATACATACGACGCACCCAAAACTTTTCTGTATAAAAATAAGCGTTAGTAATTTCTACTACGATAAAAATTATAACTAGATAAATAGAATACAGAATTACTATTTGTGCATTAATAGATATAAAGCATTCTTACTATACAATTTAGATCAGACTAGACTATTTAAAAAATACAATGTATTTTACTTGGTAAAGAACATGAGAACTGAATTAGCGTCACGAGTGTCTTATTACTCCAGCGAGCTTGTCAAAGCCAATTAGTTGTCTAATTAATATACATAAAATATTGTTCTTTTGCTTGTTATTGATCACTCATTATAAATTTCCCCAATTTCGGGACCTACGAGAGTGACACCGCAGGAACATAGTAAGTTTTACAGTATGTAGGTAAACATAGCTTGCTATTATATTGATTGACAAAATGCTTGTAATATATTACTTAAATTCGAGCATTTAGGACATAAAAGGCCGTAATTCGAATCGGTTTTCCATTAAAAATGTTCGCTGAAAACATTATTTATACTTACGTTCTGTAAGTGGTTTTTCGTTTACGACGCGACCTTTACGACCAATAAACTGAATATCTGTATAAAGCAGGCACGTGAGATTTGCACTAAAGGAATTGTTATATTATTCTAATATTTTATTTCAATGGAGATTTATAAAGCCCTGGCTTTTTCCTGCATAAATATCTCAAAGAAAGGTATATGAATTGAAAAGTTTATGATAATTTGAGTAAAAAATCTTTTTGAATTAAGTGCCATTCCGGACGTTGTCATTTATACTTTAATAAGCCTTCTAAATTAGATTTTTTTAATTATCATGCTACACTTTAGATCAGGCAGTCCTGTTACTGTGCTTTGGATTATGTTCCAAAGCACAGTAACAGGAACCAACACCATGTGAACTACAACACAATACAATACAATATTGCAATATTTTATAGATGGGCAACAAGTGGAAGATATGAAAGAATTTGTATATTTGGGATCTAAATTTACAAAAGATGGAACATGTGAAAGTGATATTGAAAGGAGAGTGAATGCAGGGAATATGGTAAATGGTACTCTGCACGTCTTTATAAATAGCCAGAGGGTGTCTCGAAGGGCCAGACTGGCTACTGAGGAGTGTTGATGCCAACACTTATGTATGGTAGTGGAAGTTGGGTATGGCAGAAGAAGCATAAATGTAAAATAAATGCGTTTGAGATGAGAGCGTTGAGAAGTATGAGTGGATTGAAACTGTGACAAAGTAAGAAATAGTGTGATAATAGATCGTTGTGGTATAAGAGAAGATGTAGTGACTAAAATTGAGATAGGTATGCTTAGATGGCTTGGCATGTGGAGGGAATGAATGAAAGGGGACTGACAGAAAAGATTTATGAGTCAAGATCTTATGGGAAATTTGGAAGGGGAAGACCAAGGCGAACGTTCCTGGACCAAATCCAGGAAATTTTAAATAAGAGTCAGGTCAAGAGTATTCTAAATCGAAGGAACGGGCGAATTTGTATGAAAGGTTTAATGAGAATAAAGAAGCGAAGGAGATATGCAAGGATCGTCGCGAGTTGAAAGACGTGCTCTCTGCCTACCGCTATGGGTATGAGGCGTGATGCTATCTATCATATATGTATAAAATACTACAACTGTCTTTAAAACACTTACTAGTATTCATTAATAACTATAAACAAACTGAGATAATTAGCACATGATTAATCATTAATGACGTTGCAGAAATGTGACGTCTCAACTGAATTTAAACTGTTAAAAGACAGAAGTCACGGGTCACCAAAATGTAAGATTAAAAGAAAATATTGCCAAATCTCAAATTAAACTTCGCGGCATGATGTCTAAAGAGATTAAATTATGTAATTCGATTAAAGCATTTCTTGTTTTCAATTTCGTAACAATGAAAGAAAAAATACATCGAGAGCCAAATTGAAAACCTTGACAACTGTACAAGAGGAAAACGGTGGCTTTAGCTACAGCCTACAGCACCGAAAATTAAATATTGTAAGAAGCGAAGTTTTCTTGGAAATTATTGTTTGAAAACAATTCCTTTGACATTCGGTGATATTTGTTTCCGAAGAAAAGTTAGTAATAAAAATATATATCGGTTGCTTAAGTTTCAAGCGAAAATACGACTAATCTACTAATAATCTTCTAAAACATATAATCTTCAACTTTTAACTTAAATATTACGAGAAAAATACAATCAAAATAAATTGATCTATTTAGAGTTCGTCAAATGTCATCCTATTTATATGTCTTCTCATTATTAAATAGAAATGTGCCAAGACTGCGTTATTAAACTTCTTTTTTGACGTGATAACGTCTTATAGATAAATGACTGCACGAAAAGCATGACTAATTGTCACTTTTCCGCCTGAGCCGAGCGTGCAAGTGAGAGCGCGGAAAAAGCGATAAGGAAGCGCGATCGGTCTAAGCGTTCGATTTTTGGTCCATCTATCTCTCTGCCACTCTACCGGCCGATGCATCCGAGTAGAAGGGAGAGAGAGAGATTGGTATTGAACATATTAAAACATTGTAAACAAAGCATACAAACAACTATGTTTCCTCAAACGTCTTTTAGAGTTGCTCACTGATTTGTAGGTCAAGTAATACTATTCTCATTATATTACACACTATAAATAACTTTTAACACAATACTCAAGTTGACACAAACTAAGAACTGTCACTGAAGAATCCTGTGTTACCTTTCTTATAACAAACGCTCCACTCAAAAATAATATATCTACCAATCACAGTCGTCGTGAAAACGACGACTAAACAGAGTTTGATAAATTTATTTTGCATATATTCGAAGTAACCTTGAATATGCCTGTAATATGTGGTATCCTTTTTATGATATCCATATCAACATAATAGAGTAAAAGGCAGTTCCTTAAGTCTTTAATAAATTTAGAACTTATTCTTGTTACACGACTAAATTCCATCAACCAATACAAATTAACTCACAAATACACTCACTTATACTCACATGCCCACTCACACCTACAAAACACCCACTAACTATTCGTAAGGACATAGCGAATATCTCAGGGTTTTTCTTTTCATTGTTTCTAAATTCGGACTTCTTAATATCTACTGTGTTATTTCAATTATAATATAGTTATTTGTGTGATCTGTAATTGGCCTTAATTTAAATATGTTAAGTATTCTATGTTACAACTTTTTAAATCGCTGGTTGATTATCAATTAATAAATAAACTATTTATATCATGTTGTCAAAATTAATGTGGTTTCCATTTTTATTATTACAACAATCATTTTTCATCAATGTTTTTTACTTACAACCAATTTTATTTTCTTTCACGCTTAGCTAGTGTTCTTTGCTATTTCACCTTTTTTTTTGCTGGGAAATGCCTTTACGCATCGCGATGAAATAATTCCCCCAATCGGGAGTGTGGGACTCGCACGTACCAGAATACCTACAAAAATCCAGCGGACCCTCACCCATGAGTGAAATCACCAGCGGTTTCCTAACCGCATTTAACTCTTGCGTAATTCCCGATCCTATGGGAATATAGCGAAATCAATAATTAGTAGCAATTTTAATTCGACCGCCCTCGCTGGCGCAGTGGTGCGTGTAATCGTTTTGCTAACAGAGACCCCGGGTTCGTTCCCCGGAAGGGTGAATTTATAATAATCGTATTTTTTAATTTGTCTGAGTCTGGATGAAACAGATTTGTATTTCGATACGATGCTGTGTAGAAACCATAAGAAGTATATCGCCTCTTACCAGATTAGCGCGCTTCCATCTTGGATTGTATCATCACTTACCATCAGGTGAAAACATAGGCAAAGGCGAAACTGTCAGAAAATAAAATGTGGGTCACCCACATTGTGATGTTACTAACATTGCTAAATTTGAAGTTAATAGCGAATAGTCTCTTTTTGATGGGAGTGAGTTTATTAGTCATTATTAGGGCGTATCCTCGGATGATTTTAATGACTACACATGGACATAACTCGAAACAATTCTTTTTCTTATAATTACTGACAGGTTAGCGCTTGACTGTGACCATACCTGATAGTAAGTGATGATTCAGTTTAAGATGGAAGAGCGCTTATTTTCGAATTTTACATAGCATCGTAACTAGCTATGGCCGAAGCCCCTCATCAGTCCAGACTAAGAAAATTAAGAAAATGTAATTTTTTCAATTCGCCCTATCGGGGATCAAACCCGAGGCCTCTGCTGTATTTTAGTTTATTGAAACTTTAATGAACTCATTTTGTTATTATAACAGACTATATAAGTTAAGAAAATAAGACCATTATTTTATTATGAAAATACAATTTGAATTACTAAGACTAAGCCTAAATAAATTCGCAATTTATATTTATAAGGTTATGAGTTTAGGAGGCCAATATAGACAATATGCTTCATCGCTGAATAAGAAGATATAAGGCCTCCAAACACGCGGCAAATTGAGCTTACTAAAATACATAGGGTGACTCTATTCTTGGAGAATATTACGTAAAATATCGTTTATCGTAGCCTTTCTTTAATATAACTTCAAATAAGCTATGAGTAAGACATTGTGACTTGCAATGTTTTTAATAATATAAGTAAAAAATTCGTGTAGGATTCGTGTATTTGTATAAATGACTTCATTGTTGAATATTTACATATAATAATACTACAGTTAGTAATAAAACTACCAACAGTAGTTTTTTAACAATTTTTTATTTTTGGTTCTACCAGAAACTTAAGACTTTTAATTAAAGTTTTGTGTGTAGGTTTAAAGTGTGTGAGACATTTTATAAACATTAGAAATAGCAGCAATGGAGCCAGCCTTCTCTTTGATACTTATAGTCCTGGGTTCAATGTCGCTTGGTGAAATTAGGAAGTTTATTTTTTTGTCATGCTTTAGACATAGTCATTAAAATAACTTGCCTACAAAATTACATGATGCTTGGTTTTTTAAAAACAGTTATGATAAGTGTTCGTTATTAAATTAAGGTTTCACTTCCCTCGATTTTATAATCGTTGTACTAACATTGAGAGGCATCAACTCACAGTTTGTCCGCGTTCAGAATGCAGAGAGTCATCATTTTAGCCCCGCCCCCTAAGTGATGAAATCTTTTCAAATTACAAGGTCAAGTGCACAGTGACTGGTTAGGGGGTGGAGCTAGAATGATGATGCATTCTCAACGCGAACAAACTGTAGAATTTGCTCACCTCAGTACTGGAACTCGAGACCTCCTGAAATGTTGGCAAACGAATAAGACAATTAAAAACAGCATACTGTTTTATAAAAACACCACTAGAATTGCGACAGTTATATCGTTAAGCTTGCTAAAGAAAATATGCAAATAAAGCCGTCAGAACAACGCTTCTAAATATTATGTAGAACCAGCATTTACATTGAGATACTTAAAATTATGTCGCCAGAGATAAATGTTGGAAAAAAGAACGAGGAAACGTAATATTTCAAACGAATGTTGAGGAAACTCTAATCAAATTCTGTATGTAATACAATGAATGTGTTTGTATAACAAACAAAACGTTATACAACAGTTCAATAAAACACAATTTATGTGATACGGACTGGTGGGAGGCTTCGGCTGTGTTTGGTTACTACCCTATTAGCGAAGACATACCGCCAAGCAAGAGATTTGTGTTCTGGTACGATGTTGGGTAGAAACTATAAGAGGTAAATCGCCTCTTATCAGAATAGCGCGTTTCAGTCTCAAATTGCATCATCACTTACCATCAGGTGTGATCATAGTGAAACGCTAATCTGTAAGCAATAAAAATAACATACTGCCAAGCAAGACGTCTGTGTTCCAAGCCAATGTTTTGTAGAAACTATAAAAGATAAATTACCTCTTATTAGAGGGCAGCGCGCTTCCATCTTAAACTGTATCACTTGACATCAGGTGTCATCATAGTGAAGCGTTAACCTGTCAGCAATAAAGAAAACGTACTGCCAAGCGAGACATTTGTGTTTTAGGACAATCTTGTGTAGAAACTATAAGAGGTAAATCACCTCTTATTAGAGGGGTAATGCGCTTCCATCTTAAAATGTATCATGACTTACTATCAGGTATGATCAAAGTGAAGTGTTAACTTGACAGCCATAATATAACGTACTGCCAATCAAGACATTTATGTTTCAGTACGATGTTGTGTAGAAACTATAAAACGTAAATTACCTCTTATTAGAGTATAGCGCGCTTCCATCTTAAAATGTATCATCACTTACCATCAAGTGTGGCCATAGTGAAGCTGTAACCTGTCAGCAATAAAAAACGCGTACCAAGCGAGATATTTGTGTTTCAGGACGATCTTTAACTGTATTATCACTTGCTATCAAATGTGATCATAGTTTGGATCTAACAAAAAAAAAAAACTACTGAAACTGACTATTATTTTCATAAATATAAAATATATATTTTAATGAGCTTATTAGTAAATTTATTTATACACAAATGGTATTGAAGTAGAGATATTATTTTTAAATGACATTTTCAGCGATGCGAATGAAGCGGCTCGCTTTATTTCTAATGAAAATTGATGAAACGTGAAATGTCTTCACTAGCGTTTGAAATTGAGTTCCCATAAAGGAAAGAGCGTGATCGGGCAGTTTTTTAAGCAAATGCTTTCATCTTCGCTTTCCATTAGACGTGATTGCTGTCAACCGTTTTGATAAAATAATATACCAAAAGAAGACTTATTATGATATAATTCTTGATGCTACGCCCAAAATATAGCACGAAAAATCCCTTCGTGTTTATTTCTTAATTATAGTTAGCTAACTCTTGCGACTCTGTTTGTATAAAATTTCAGCAGAGGAGAGAGAGTTGTTAGAGCATATACCTACCAAGCTGCTCAACTGCGGGTTGGCATAGTACACAAGTGCACTCTGTATTCCTTCACTCTTAAAGGCCGATGTGAGGGAAATCTGACACGACCGAAAAGAGATCGGGCGCAGGACCGACTCTACGAGGCACGGGCGAGGAACACACCGCCAACTTTGCAACTTCGGGCAAATATTAATAAAAATTTTTAGTAGAATATTCAATATCGATTTTTGAATTGGCCTGACCCGGGACTCGAATCCAGGACCTCATAACTGTGGCCGAACATACCTACTAACCACTAGACCAATGACGCAGTTCAAAATTTATATGTCAGCAATATATCCACATTTTTTAAAATAGTTTCAATTTATAGGCAGGTCAGAGAGGTGCAAAGGGTTCGTGGTTGTTTTTTTTTAATGTGTTTAACGTTGTTGTGGAACGCTAGTGCCATCTGTCGATCGGTGTGGGACAGAGACAATAGTGGCAGTCCGGCGGGTGTCTCTCGGTAGTTCTCGTGTAGCGCACCGCCGGAGCGGTCGACTGTTGGAACTGTCGAGTTCCTAGCTATTATTGTTAATGACTTTGTGTAAATTGATATCAGGATCATTAAGTGATTGAACATTATATCTGAGTTAATTAATAAAGTGTTTGATTGCACCAACATTACCCACAAACGCCCACTGTATGGAATTATGGATGCCACCCTAAGCTCCTATGCTTTATGCTTCCTGCTCTCTTATTCTCCAGCATATATATATATATATATATATATATATATATATATATATGTGGTGCAGATCGACAATCAAAGATTTTATTTTGTTTTACGTATTACTTACTCTGTTACGATTGTATTTGTTGAGTAGCAACACCGAATAAAAGTAGTTGTCAAAACGCTCCAGTGACGAAAGACGTGTTTTATTTACTCCGCCAAATTATTGCTCAAAAACGGCACAAATCACCAATCCACATCCCACAACTTTTGGGGGCTCGTCCGGGATGTGCCTTAAAGTGATCCTGTGCATTAATCCGGAGTAATAACGAAGATTCTAAGGTAATTTTGAAGTAATACCTAAACGACGCACGGTCGGCTCGCCGCGCCGGTTGACGTAAACAAGAAATGCTTCGGGACTTGCGCGTCATTATTCGAGCGCCTATACGGAATTGCAAACCGAATGCTGCGGGACGCTGATTGTGACGTCAGAATATTTTTACTATGAAGTACGACTTTTAACTATTTTTTATGAAGATTGTGAAGATGTTTTGAGGTCAAATTTAATAATTTGAAAATAAGACGAAATTAAGAAGATAAATTTAAGAAGATTAATTAAAGAAGTAGTTTAATTTAAGATGAATATTATTTAAGAAGAAAACTTATTAAAGAAGAAGATTAATTTACGGTGAATATTATTTGAGAAGGAGATTAATTTAAGAAGAGTATTATTTCAGGAGAATATTATTAAAGATTTATTTTAGAAAAATATTATTAAAGAAGGAGATTAATTTAAGAAGAAGAAGAATTAAAAGACTAGAAGTACCACAAAAATAAAAGAAGATTAAGCGAATTATTACTTACCAAGAAGACAAAAGATGCCACCTAAGAGAGACAGAGAAGATGAAGAAATTCCGAAAACTTCTGGAGCAAAAATATCCTTTAGTGATTTAGAGAAATCTATGATAACATTTACGGGAGATGACACATATCCAATTTCAACTTGGATTCGAGATTTTGAAGATACCGCTGATGTTATGGAGTGGTCAAAGATTGAGAAACTCGTTTACTCGAAAAGACTACTCGGCGGCACTGCTAAACTTTTCCTGCGATCTTTGGGAAGTGTTAAAGAATGGGATAATCTGAAGAAGTTGCTTGAAGAAGAATTTGGTCCCAAACTGAATAGTGCAATAGTTCATAAAAAGCTCGCTGCGCGCAGAATGAAAAAAGAAGAAACGATCCAGCAGTATTTCCTGCATATGAAGGAACTCGCCTTGCATGCCAATGTAGAAGATCAGGCTCTGATGGAGTATGTTATCGATGGTATTGGCGACTCTGAAACAAATAAAGCTATATTGTATGGCGCCTATGATATTAAAGATTTTCGCGCCAAATTGGATTCCTATAGCAACTTGAGAAAACGGATTGATAAGAAAAATAGCAACCGACAGAATAGTTTTTCATCTACGAGCCCTGCGACAAGCTCAGCTGGACGTAAATCTGTAACTAAAAGATGCTTTAATTGCGGCGATACAGATCATCTAGCTCCTGCTTGCACGAAAGGGGTTAAATGTTTCAAATGTAATGAGTTTGGCCATAAAGGAATAGACTGCAAAAGCCAACCTAAGAGAACTCTTAATATTCAGGACCAGAAAGGAGAAAAGAAGGCTCCTTTTAAGAAAGTTAAGATTGACGGAATCGAGATGATTGCTTTAATCGATACCGGAAGCGACGTAAACCTAATAAAGACCTGTAGTCTAAGATTTCTACAAAATAAACCAGAATATGAGAATAGTCCCAAAATCTGTTTGGCTGGTATCGGGAAACAAGAACTAAGCACAGAAGGACACTTCACAGCTAAATTGCAAATTGATGATTGCTATACTGATACCATTTTCCATGTGGTAAAAGATGAATCAATATCTGTCAACCTAATACTTGGTAATCCAATACTGCACGATTTTAATGTTAACTTTAAGTCAGATGGAATTACTGTAGAGAAAATAACTCACCTTACTCTGCTTACCGAAGAAAATACACCCGATGATCTCAACATAGGAGAAACAATGTTCACTGAAAATATAGAAAAGATGATTAAAAACTACGTACCTACTGAAGCTAAAAAGGAAAGCAATATAGAAATGAAAATAATACTTACCGATGAAACGCCTATTTACCAAAATCCACGTCGTCTGTCACCGCTGGAAAAAGAAGTTGTTAATAAACAGATAAAAGAATGGACAGAACAGAAGATTATCCAGCCAAGTACATCTGACTTCGCAAGTCCAGTTGTTCTGGCAAAAAAGAAGAACGGTCAATATCGCTTATGTATCGACTACAGAAGACTAAATAACAAAATAATAAAGGAGAGGTTTCCGCTACCTTTAATAGAGGACCAGCTGGATCAGCTAAAAGAAGCAAAACTATTTACAACGTTGGATTTAAAGAACGGATTTCTACATGTGAATGTTCACAGAGACAGTCGAAAGTATACTTCCTTTGTCACACCGGAAGGACAATATGAGTTTATAAAAATGCCTTTTGGACTTAGTACAGCGCCTTCTGTCTTTCAAAGATTTATAAATAATATTTTCCAAGATTTTATGTCCAGTGGTATTGTTCTCGCCTACTTAGATGATTTGATAATACCGTCGAAGACTGAAGAGGAAGGGTTGAAGAAATTAGAGAAAGTATTGGAAAGATCTAAAGATTTTGGATTAGAATTTAATTGGAAGAAATGTAATTTTATGAAAAAGGAAATTGAATACTTGGGCTACAAAATCACTGATAAGAAGGTTTACCCGTCTAAAGAAAAAGTCAACGCAGTATCAAAATTCAAGATGCCTAAAGATGTTAAGTCCCTACAATCCTTTCTTGGACTTACTGGATATTTCAGGAAATTCATTGAAAATTATTCATTGATTGCCCGACCACTTACAAATTTACTCAAGAAAAATAAAGAATTTTGTTTTGACGACAGCTGTGAAAAAGCAGTTTTACAGCTTAAAAACATATTGTGCAGTTCACCAGTCCTCTGTATCTACAATCCCAGTTACGAAACCGAACTCCATACTGACGCAAGTGCGAAAGGATTTGGAGCAGTACTCCTACAAAGAGACCCAGAAGATAATCAGATGCATCCTGTTTACTTTATGAGTAAAAAGACTTCACCCGTGGAAGAGAAATATCACAGCTATTACCTAGAAATTATGGCTATAGCAGAAGCTGTAAAGAAGTTTAGAGTTTACTTACTTGGGATCCATTTCAAGATTGTGACTGATTGCACTGCATTGACTATGACTTTAAAAAGGAAGGACTTACCTCCAAGAGTTGCTCGTTGGGCTCTGCTGCTTGAAGAGTACGACTACGATATTGAGCACAGACCAGGCTTGAGAATGAAACACGCAGATGCTTTGAGCAGATACCCTAATTGTCTCATACTTACTGAAATAACAGCACGCATTAAAAAGGCACAAGATGACGATGTGAGAATTGATGTGATAAAAAGAATACTGGAAAAAGAACCTTATAAAGACTATATAATAGAAAATGGTATACTTACCAAAGTAGACGAAGGCGGAAGAAGACTGATTGTTGTACCGAAGAAGATGCAATACGACATTATACGGAAGAACCACGAGAAGGGACATTTTTCTATAAATAAAACCGAAGAGCTGATTAACCGTGAATATTTTATTGAAGACCTGAAAAAGAAAATTAGAAAAGTTATAGACAACTGTATTGAATGCATACTGGTATCACACAAAAGAGGTAAGAAAGAAGGATACTTACACCCATTGGATAAAGGAGACGCTCCATTGTCTACGTATCATATTGATCATCTTGGTCCACTTACTTCGACGAATAAAAATTACAAGTATATTTTAACAGTTGTTGACGCTTTCACCAAGTTTACGTGGATCTATCCAGTTAAAACTTTGACGACTGAAGAGACTATTAGCAAACTAACTATGCAACAGCAAACATTTGGCGCTCCAGAAAGAATTATATCCGATAGGAACGCAGCCTTCACTTCAAACGATTTCCAAAAATATTGTAAAGACGAAAATATTGCTCATTATACTATCACTACTGGCCAGCCTAGAGGGAATGGTCAGGTGGAACGCATACACCAGATTATTATCGATGTATTGAGCAAACTTAGTATTTCTGATCCAACTAAATGGTACCGTAATGTTGCAGCAGTACAGCGTGCTTTAAATAGTACCTTCCAAAGAAGCATTGGTATGACGCCATTTGAACTGTTGATCGGAGCAAAGATGAGGAACAAGGATGATGAGGTGTTAAAACTGATTCAAGAAGAAATGATTGAAAGACACAATGCAACCAGATCTGAGTTGAGACAGAAAGCGAAGGAATCGATACAGAAGATACAAGCTGAAAACAGGAGAAATTATAACAAAAACAGGAAAGAAGGTAGCCAATATGAAGAGGGCGAATTAGTCGCTATAAAGCGTACACAGTTTACGCAGGGTGGTAAACTGTATCCTAAATATCTAGGACCGTATGAGGTCGTCAAGAAGAAAAGAAACGACAGATATGCTGTCAGTAAAATTGGTCACGGTGAAGGCCCGATTAACACGACCACCTCAGCCGACCTGATGAAGGTATGGGCAGGTCCTGAGTCCAGCTCATCTGAGGCAGATGAGTAAGTAGGATGGCCGTGTGGTGCAGATCGACAATCAAAGATTTTATTTTGTTTTACGTATTACTTACTCTGTTACGATTGTATTTGTTGAGTAGCAACACCGAATAAAAGTAGTTGTCAAAACGCTCCAGTGACGAAAGACGTGTTTTATTTACTCCGCCAAATTATTGCTCAAAAACTGCACAAATCACCAATCCACATCCCACATATATATATATATATGACAGTTTCAGTCTTTTCTGTTTTCCGTTAGAAATTCCGTTATCGTCGAATTTAATTTTAAGGTCTTATTTATTGTGTAGGCTGGCAGTATGTCGGGTAAAAAAATATTTGTTCTCTGTAGCCTTTGTTCTGGTTATTCTATCCATATATTTCTGGCTGTAAATTCAGACGCACAATAAATAGAGCGATAAAATGATACGTTTAAGTATTAAAGAATATGTACAATACAAGGGTTGCCTGGCAGAGATCAATATGCTAGATCAATAGTTTAATGTTAAATCTTTAGCATAAGTTTCTGTATTGTTAATTTTATGTGCAAAAAGCATTTTTATTTATCTATTTCGATATATTTCGATATGAAACGTTAGCAATCTTTCTTTCTTCTAGTCTAAAGGCCCAGGTGTAATGTTCGCCCTTTTAATTCAAACAATCGTCTGATACCAACTTAAAGTAATAAATATATAAGCGAAAAACAATCATTCACTCATTACGAGATGTAAAAACTATACTCTCGATTAAGTTGAAATATTGTTGTACATATTTCTTTCTCGACGTAGACTTTCACTTCGAACAAATTCAACCACATTTGCATGGGATTGAAATATATATGCGAAAATCAATCACCCACTGACTAATCACGACATGTCATACGACGTCAACTATTCACCAATTTTAGTATACATGTTCCTTTCGTGAGATAGATGTTATATAAAAACCGGGTCCTTATTTTAAATTTTTTCTCTCCGGGAAATAAGCAGGTAAAGCCCCAGGTAACAGGTAGTAATGTAATATATGTAGATAGAAATATGTATCGTTAGTGGCAGTAATATATAGTGAAATTTAGCAACAGTACCAATTTCCCGTGCTCCAATTCTATTTCATAAAATATCTCCATATTTTACGTGCCCTAATAATTTTCAAAGACAGATAAGTGTTGTATAAAACGTATAAAGCATACGAAATAGCAACTGAAGAGCATGTAATATGAGGACAGTTGGAATCTGAAGCAAACGGGCCGTGAACGTTCCTGCCGTTTCGCGTCTAATTTATGAGAAGCGATATTACTTCACGTGTAACGTTTTGTCTAAATTTTCTAAAGGAAATGTAAAGCTAACGTTATACAGCCATATTATCAGGTAAGTGCATATACATTTCTTATATGTCGTGAAATTTCTCGTACAATTCTTCGGGTAAATATGCACGAAAACCAAAACTTTATTGATATAGTTTACTTTTGTATATGAGACAATCCGTAATAATAAAACATCGTTTAGTAATTGTAGCCGTTCAAACATGCAAAACAAACTTTCTTATGCCTTAAACTACTAGAATTTTAAAATCAAAGTTCAATTCTGTATAGGACTGTGTTAGATATTTAACTAGCGAATAAAGAAACATAACGTAAATAATGAAATGAAATTGTTTGATTCATAGCGGTTATTTCTGCCTTTTAATTAGTTTTCTTTTATATTGCTTAACTTAATGCCTTTGGTGCCATCCAAAATTTGGCTTTTGAAAATATGGGGAAATATTCTAGAGAAATCAAAACTACGATAGATTTCAAAATTAAGCAATTCAGATTACTGTGTGTCGTATTAGGGAGAGTCGATTGTATCAAGAGTATAAAACATCCAACTATCATGCGCATAACCACTTTAAAAAGCCAATAACGCGAAGAAGGTTTTAAACCTCTAAACTCACTTAACACGAGATCTGAGAATCTATTCACCCAATTAACTTGAAGTTAAGCAGACTTCTTTTGCAACGTAAAATATCCTTTAAAACGGATATCACCAATTTCCGTCCTTATCGGAAACTAAATAGGTGACATCATGGGGAACAGCTAGTATGTTTATAGAACCTTATCGCAATTATTACTCGATCAAATTTTACGAAGCTTAAACTTTTCGGTTTTGTATTAATCAACGGTATGTAAATGTGTATAAACATTGTTCTTCAAAATACACAACCTTGGAGTGTATAAATAAAATACAGGCTTTCAGCATACAGTATTATTTGATGTGAAACAATCTGAGAATCTTCTGAGATTTTTATAATGAAAAAGTTTGAAGTCGCGCTGCTATGTGTATTAAAAGTTCGCTATCATCCGCGAGGCGTTTTGAAATGGAAATTACAATTTACCGGGTGCTTGCTTTCCTTTGGTGACAACGTTTTCATTCTCCAAATGTATTTTTACGATTATATCGTCGTAAAGAACAAGCATTTATTCTTTATAGCAATTGAATTACTTCTTCGTTTGACTTCCAAGTACAAAAGCTTCTTTTCTCATGAATAACATTATCAAATTTAATATTGTATTTAAAATTTTAAAACATAATTGTTTACAAAATTACGTCGTTTAAATAAAATACCTAACACTAATTATAATACATCATTTTGCAATATTAGATTAGATTCTCGGTATGTTTAAATGTCCATAATATATTATTATACGTAATTCTAGCGTAGATTCTAAATAAAATAAAGTATTATTAAATAATGATATCAAAGTTTTACCGGATTTGTATTACATTTATTGATAACAATCAGCTAAATTACAATTTTAAAAGACCTACAAATCGATACTAACATTATAAAGCTGATAATATGGGTTTTCTAAAGAGCACTAATCGTTAAGGTTGACTCACTGTACTTTATAGTTATAAAATTTGTTCTCTCTCTCGCTAAGACATAAAAGACGGAGGGTCTTTTATGTATCTCACACGATGTTCCCAGTTATAGTAAGTAGCAGCCATATAACGCCCCACTGCTGGGCACAGGCTTCCTCACTCGTAGGAGAGAGGGATTTTAAAGCATAGACCCACTATGCTGCCATAGTACACAAGTGCACTCTATAATTCCTTCACTCTCGTGGTCTGATGTAATGGGAATACGACACAACCGGAGAGAGATCAGGTGCGGGAACATCGGCTTAACGTGCTCTCCGAGGCACGGGGGTGGATCACACCGCCAACTTCCCAAATTCGGGCAAATATTGAGATAATGTTTATAGAAAGCTCAGTACCGATTTTTGAATTGGCCCAACCCGGAACTCGAACCCAGGACCTCATGTCTGTGGCCGGACATGCTAACCATTAGACCAATGAGGCAGTTTACTACAATGTACTTGGTTCAGTATCATGTATTTGACTCCATTCTATATAAAGACCTGTGGTATGTGTGGCATAATAGCTAGCCAGAAAATATACGCTCCGGTTAGCTACTTTTAAGTATGGGGATGTAGTGGGTATTCTGTAATAGTTATGGAGACGTATATATATGTTTCAGCAATGCGATTCTGTAAAGAAACATTTATTTCTTATTAGATTTGCCTCTTTTACCGTCTTCGTTTATATAATAATATACCATCCGTTAACATCGCAGCTAAGCACTAACTTATGCTCCAAAAAGTCTTTATTCCACACATGTTATTTATTTATCTTCTCTTTGATATATGTTAACAATTTTATAACATAATTAACATTACTTAAGTAAGTTTGTAACGTAAAAGCGACGAAAGAGGCTGAAAATCAAGTTCGCGTAAGTTGTACAAAGCACGCAAGCCTCCAAATGTAATTGTGCGTTCTGTCATCTCCGGGAACTGGGAACATTTGCCGCGAGGCCTGTTTTATGATGTTGGTAATATTTCAAAGGAGATTTACCGTCTTAAGTTTATACTTAAGCAAAAGATTTAATATTAATTGTTTCTGTTATGGTTAAGCAACCTAAAATTACTTTGGTTGCGGATACAGCAGCAACTTTTGTGGTAATAAAATAATCCCAAAATATATTACGATTATTAGAAGGGCCTTTTATGAAAAAAAGTCAGTAGGCTGTTGTTTTGTCAAAACTATTTGTAATCGTAGCAGAAACGCTGCTTAAATATAATTTGCAACTTTTATTCCACGTGATTTAACTTATAATAATAATAATAAAAAACCTTTGTTCACATATCATGTGAAATAAAACAAGAGAACATGTATGCGAAAAGGCGTAGAACTCAGATAAGCTGCTTTTCAGTTCCTACCTTGTACAAGCGCTGCCAACACACGTAAAAGAGCTTAATAACTAATACAATATAGAAAATAAAACAGACATAAAAGAATAATCCATTTGTATAATATGAGCTGCAAACGAAATTGAAGTAGTAGTTAATGGGAAATAGCTCCAGAAACGTTGAACGCCAAACACCGAATCGCAACAAAACATAAACGTGTTATAATTTTTGAAATGATAATACTCAAAGAATAAAATAAAAAAGGTTATATAGTAAAAAATTAGAAGCCGGGCCCAAGATCGGGCACAGTGGGTAAAATTAGGTGAGACTTTTGTCCAATAGTGGACGTCTACCGGTTGACGTGAGAGTAAAAAATTAAACTTTAATATTTAAAATTGATCACAGCTTAACTCTTGTCCAATTTGTTTCTGAACAATTGACAGATTTGGACATTCTAATTGATGGTGGTATATCATTCCATCACTTTGATGCTGCAAATCGAAAACTACCACTAAAGCTAGCAATATGTGCTGGATGATAGTGTTTAAAATCCGTGATTTCCTGTATTCCTTGTCACTTTTACTATGTAATGTCGTTTTGTACAAATTATTTAATTTATCAAGGTTTCTATGTACAAAAACATTTAATTATATAGTCCTGCGATACCCTCTTATATGGAAACGTCATACTTTCCTATGGTTAAGTCGTCAGTACTTAATAGAGTGAAGCTACATTTATCAAGACACACATTCCCATAACAATTTCCTGATAAATCATTTTAGATTTAAGGTTGCATAAATAATGGTAAAAGTAGAATATAAAATATGCAATTTTACTTAGAACAATACACGACGAAGTCAACATTTTGAACATGACAATAAAACTTATATATTTATATAGTAATTCGATTATATTTGTCTTATAATTATTTTTAATATTTTTAATGTTTGTATAATTTTAATGATTATAGATAGCACCCCATTTAATAGCCTATTTCGTTTTTTTAGCTATATGAGCTATTAAAATATGATGCTTAAAATCATATCATTAGAATAAAAGGTAGTACAGCAGAACATATTTTTCTTTGGAACATTGTCTTACAAAATAAGGATTTTACACTTGACTCTTTATACGTAGGGCCCGTCGATATATTATATTAAGTTATAAACAAATCATTTTTATTAAATTCACGCTACTGTTTTGTGACTATTTCTTACTTTTTAATTATATTTAATAAAAATGTACAAAATAATCTATTAAGTGAAAATACTTAGCGTAAAAGATTTTTACAAGAAGCTACATCAAAGTATAACGTAATACTTGTCGGTGCAAACTTGTTTTCTAAAGATTACGAGATACTGCACGCAAATGTAGTGAAAAGGATGCTCTAGAAAAATGTGTAGTTGCATAACCTTAAGCAAACACTGTTGTAAAAGTACAAGATAAATAAAAGAAATATGAATTTATGTTACTTTTTTATACTGGGACTTGCATTTATGCACCCCGATTATCGTCGGGAGTGAAGGTCTCGGCGAGGGGAAGATTTGGGAATGCCCACTAAAACCCAGCGGGACCCTGTTCAACCGTTAGTGGGACATCAGAGGAGCGCTGGCATATTCCTCTCTGATGTGAGAGTGAGCATTGACTGCGTTTTCCCTCTCTCGCTCGTGGACCTCTTTCAGCGAGATAACCGTCTAAATAAGTCAAGCTATAGTTCTTTTTAATAACGAATATTCTAAAAAATAAATACATCGTCAAATAAACATGTATTTGCGGCTACAAACTTATATACAATATTTAGACTTTTTCTTTCAATGTAAGTTGTTTTATAAATCTAAAAGGTAACATTGTAAGGGAAAAGATATAATGTTGCTTTCTATGGAAGTCAAATATTCAGTATTGATATATTTTGTTGAGGTATTTTAAATTTATTATATATCAATATTTAAAGGCAATCTTTCTATGTTGTGATGTTGATGAAATAGGGGTAATTTACTCTTATTTGTACTTTAGATGGTTTTAATAGTTAACGGAATAACGGAGGAGGGGGGTGGGGGGAGTGAAATCTAAGGGTGCCTGACCTCGTGGTGTGGGCGAAGATAGGTTTTGTGTATTTTTTATCCACTAAAATACCCTCGTCGGCCTTCATCTGCACGTAATAGACTTGTAGGCTCTGAAAGAAGTAAAGCCGTGTTTTCGGGGTTGCCTCAAAACCCACAAAATATGATCTGAGTTTGTATACATAGTTGCAAATATAGCAAGTGGCATGCGAGTTGTTCACATAAGTAATGCCGAAAAATATTTAGTAATAACTATACTATATTAAAAATCAAGGTAAATATACTTGTCAGTGGAAATATTCTACGGTCTGAAAATTATTACTATGATGATACCGATTGCGATGGCAGGTAAAACGGTGCTTCAGCAAATATATTGCACCTCATAAATTAGAGTCGAGGCAGTAACACTCGTCTCTTTTGCTACCGTCGAGAATAAAAAGCACATTAATCATTGCCTGCTTCCGTACTCATTTGGTTTAAAAACTTATATTTCTAATTACAAATTTGATTTTCTCGTGTGTTTTGGGTGAGATCACTGCATTTTTTTCATTTCCAATTAGTACCTCACACTCTCCCTAACCATCGACGGTCCCTACGTAAAATAAGTTAAGTATATAATCCTAATTTTGTAAGGCTGTGTTGCAAAGATTAATTTTTAATTTTTCCAATAAGTCTTTTGTACTAATTATAGGTTTTTTAAGCGTTTTATTAGCTATAAGATTATAAAAACCGATGTCCTACCATGATAAATGGGATGATATAAAAAACGTCAAAATGCAAGTTAATTCTTTATATGTAAGGACCATCAATATATCTTGTTTAAGTTGTGACTTATAATAAAACACGATTTTATTTTTTTACACTATTTCTAATACATTTGTCAACCTATAATTTCGTGCTAGATGATCTTGGGATTGGCATTAATTTTTTTTTATATTATTTATTGTTACATATATGCATGATACGATGTGAGGTTGGTCTGGTAATAAAATATAATTTTGCTACTATAACAATTATTTAAGACGTATAATTAGTAGAAGACATGTAGTTTTCTCCTAATGAACAGCCAAGTCTAAAGAAAAGCCAGTTAAGTAAATAGTTGGCACGCTAAAATCTTTGTCACTACATTGCTGCGAATCTCATTACATACATTAACGGGATGGCACGTATTTATTTTCTCAACGGAGACTTCGCAAATAATTATTTTATTCAAGAGACGAGTACTCTCGTCTTTGAAGTATATTACAAATTATAAAATGTTTTCTTATTATATAGATAAGAAGGGTGAAGTAACACTTACAAATATGAAACTAATACATTTACTCTCACCACGTAGTGTTGCAATGTGTAATCTATCCATCTATATATATATATAAATTAATTGTTGTTCGTTAGTCTCGCATAAACTCGAGAGCGGTTTGACTGATTTCGATAATTTTGGTTTTGAATTAAATGTGGAAGTCCAGGGAAGATTTGAAAGGTGAGTAATTATAAAAAACTGCTCAGAACATAGTTAAAACAACATATTCGCTTTTCCTCAGAAACCATTCTTATCTGTCAAACATTTGATGTTCATCCCGTCGTTTAGAATCCATTCAATTTAAAAGTCGTTCAGAAATAAAATGAAATTTAAAAGTATTTTTTTTGGGTTACAATGTCAAACGTTGGATGTTCGTCCTGTTGTTAGAAAATCAAATTAAATTTAAATGAATACTTTTGTCTTTTGAAGTGAAACGTTTTTGGCGCATGAGGGACGCAATATTTACGGATGAAACATTAGACTTTACAACACAACTTTAACACCCTCAGAGTACAATACAACAACGCCCTTCGCATCCTACTACGAATGCCAAGATTTTGCAGTGCTTCAGCTATGTTTGCCGGCGAAGGCGTTTCCGACTTCTATGCGATCATACGCAAAAAAATCGCTTTTGGGAGACGGTTTGCAATTGCGAGAACAGTCATTAAAACCGTTGCTCAGGCATCCCCCGATAATGTGTTCTTTCGTGCCTGGTTGAGTATGCACCAGACGAGGAATATAAAATAGCGACTTTCTATTTGAAATTTAATAATTTTTAATTTAATTTTTTTATTTTGCATTAATTTATTGATTTTAATTTTGACATTTATGACTTTTTCATTAACTTTTTATTTTATTTGTGTCTAATATTTTAAAACTAAATGTAATATGATTTTGTTTAATTGTTAAATCTCTTGTGTTTATCTGTACATTTTATTTCGCTCATTCATTTATTTTGGTTATGTAAATTCTATGGGTCTTAACCTGAAATAAATCAATTTTATTTTATTTTATTTATTTTTTATTTTTTATTAGAAATATGTGATTAGCATCACGTAGCTGTGCAGCGTTTTTTATGCTAATACGTTTGAAGATATGTAGTTTTAACATTTAAAAAAACTTTTGGCACTTTAATAATTTAATATACTATACTATTTTTTATGAAATCAAAATAAAAGTATAAATTCGTAAATTAGAAGAATTTTGATTTACAATTCGTCATTTGAGATTTCAATGAATTATTTATATTAATTTTAGACACTTTTAAAATTTTTATAACAAATAAATTCGTTTAACTCCTAACATATCTCTCTTTTCACTCCATCTAAGCCTCTGAAATCTAAAGTTGTAGATTTGTATAAATTTAAACGAGATTTACAAATTGTTTTACATAAGACGCGCACTTCTGACATGTGTTATTTGTACACATGTACAGTTTTTCATTTGTATTTGACATTAAACATTGACAGTCAGCAATTTCTGATTGCAACCATAACATTTTATGGGAGTAAAAGTCGTGGTTTTTTGGTTCTTTCCTGATTGAATTATAAATTCTTTTTGTTCCGGTTTAATTTTGGCGTATTCATTTTTAATTATGTTCAAAGATTCTGCAATTATCATTCAGCTTCTTTTATTTATTAATTCTCGCTACGTGGCCGTGTCAACTAATTTATAATAAAAATGATTGTTTTCGAGAAATCGTTAAGTATTACACGGACCAGCTAGTGTAAAATGAAAAAACATATTCTCCGATTAAA
Organism: Elymnias hypermnestra; assembly: GCA_015832385.1. Classification (NCBI taxonomy): domain Eukaryota; kingdom Metazoa; phylum Arthropoda; class Insecta; order Lepidoptera; family Nymphalidae; genus Elymnias; species Elymnias hypermnestra. Next base: position 1,187,932 of record JACTOM010000117.1, on the reverse strand, counting down.
TTATAGCATTTAGAAAAATTACTTTATCATATAGATTATAAAAGTCTAATTATATTTTTTTTCTTTAGTTACTCTTTATAACTTTAAGAGAACGAGGAGTTTTACCGAAATATCGTGTAAGATTAAATTTGTTTCACTTAAGAAAAACCGCATTTTGTTTTCCAGCTTGTTACAGTGAAAGGAAAATTTTGGTACTTCGAGATTGAAAACCTCGGGAAACTGGCAAAGTTCTGACAAAATATAATCTTCTTCTAGAATTTTTTGCAAATCTTGTTAAGAATCTTTTTCATTCCATTAAACAGCGCGCCACAATTACATGTAATGGAAATTATGTTATACATTTTAACTCAGGGAAAAAGTTCAAACGCTATTATATAATTCAGTATATTTGTGCCTTAGAAATTTATATATCTATATATATAAACTATAACTATAGAAATACAAAGTGTATATATTTCCAACAACGGGAAATTTCATACATTTTTTAAAATAATAAACATGGTTTCTAATTTTCTTATGATTATATTTGAAATAGAAACTTAGTAATTTGGTAAGTGATAATGAAGTATTTTACCGAAATGCGAAATCGAATCAGATACTTTTGATAACATCGTACTATGACAGTGAAGAAATACAGAGTGCACTTGTGTACTATGCCTGCCAATCCGCAGTGGAGCAGCGTGGTGGGTATATACTCTAAAACCCTCTCTCATAGGGAGGAGTGAGGAGGCCTGTGCCCAGCGGTGGGACGTTAATGGGCTGCTACTTACTTTCCTTTTTTTTGTCGCTGGGATATGCAATTTAACCCTGACCGATGACCAGTCAATGGGACTGATGAGACCGATGGGACTCTGTGATGGAAGGTCTTGCAATACCCTCTAAAACCCAGCGGAATCCTTCATCCAGGTGTTCAACTTTCAGCGCTTTCTGCCCTGGTGTCCCGGATGAGTTCGACGGAGGATTCACGGAGGCGGAAGGTAATGCGCAAACGTAGGACGCCTTGTATTCTGCCTCCTTCGGCGGTGTGGGGGAGTATCAACTGCATTCTCCCTCTCTCGTGGGCGGTCAGCCATGTTCGGTCAGAACCTGCACCAATCTGTAGGAAAGCGTCCCGTGCATCCTGGAAAGCATTGTTCCAGATGAGGATGGGTTGCCGCCACAGTGGCCATTCCCGGTACTGGGGATCCGAGATTATCGCTCCATTGTTGTACTAGAGCCTGGTCTGCCAGTGCTCTGACCCTTCGCACCTCGTCGACATCCGCCCTTGCAGCCGCTCTGTGCCGATACGCGACCGCTAAAGCTTCCGCCAGTAACTCCCACGTGGGATCAGCTGCAAGCAGGAGTACAGGGTGTGTATAGCCTGCTAAAACACAGTGGAGCAGTGTGTTGGGTCTATTAGAAGGCCTATACCCAGTTGTGCGACTTTCATAAACTGCTTTTTACCTTACCTTCACTAGTAAATTTAATTAGGAACCTCAACAGCATATACAAGTGTACATAAAATTATAAGTAGAATAGTGGTATGGACAGAATTTGTCTACGCGAGTACCAAGCAAGCGTACCTGAGAAGAATATTACATCAAATAAATTAGAGCAGGAACGGCAGTAACATTCACGAGTCGTTTGCTTCAGATTCCAACTGTCCTAATATTACACGCTCGTAAATTTTTCGTATATACATACATTCAACTTGATGTACCACTCTTACAAAGAGAATTTAAATTTCTTCTTCGGCTTATCTCGGCTCTGTTTACATGCTTTTTTACGTCTAATAGCACTCACATCTTTATCTGCGAAGAACAAAATATTATTTTCTACTATAAGGTGCACTTGTTTATTCAGTAAAGTGGTCTTATATTTGGGTGCCCCATTGGTCTATTGGTTAGCATTTTCGGCCACAGACATGAGGTCCTGGAATTTGTACCTGATCAGGCCAATCCCATTTGGATATTAAGTTTTTTATTAGATTTTCTTAATATTTGCCCGAAGTTGGGAAGTTGGCAGTGTGATCCACCCCGGTGCCTCAGAGAGCATGTTCAGCCGTCGGGCCTGAGCCTGATTTCTCTCCGGTCGTGTTGGATTGCCGTTACATCGGACTATGAGAGAGAAGGAATAGAGAGTGCACTTGTGTATGCCTGCCAATCCGCAGTAGAGCAGCGTGGTAGGTCTATGCTCTCATAACCCTCTCTCAAATGAATAAGGAGACCAGTGCCCAGCAGTGGGATGTTAATGGGCTGCTATTTATTTATATTTATTATATTTAATCTGATCTTTAAATGTGATTTTTCAATCAATCGTCTCTAAACTTTATCTGTCTCTGATCCTTATGAATGTTAATATGTATGTCTAGTGACGTTATTGATACGATTTATGGTACCAAAACTCTCTTGCATATGAGTGAGGCGGCCTGTGCCCACAAGTAGGATGTTAATATACCTACTACATTGTACCAAAAACAAGAACGAGACAATTTTTGGTTTTTGTATATAAATTATGTTTTTCAATGGGAAAGAATCACGTGTTCTAATCGCAACAAAAAATGTCCTTAAGTTTAATCTGTGAATCTTCGGTTAATTATGCATAAAACGAAAAAAATGTACTTTGAAGTATGGTTTGCTTTTGTGATATTTAGAGATAGTGTATAATAACAACAGCTGTACAAACATTGTTAGGTACAAAAACAAACTTTTCTTTCCGTGTATATTTTAATCGTCTAAACATATAAAGTATAACGACGTATCCTGCCATGATGAGGCGTTACAATCTTGGGGTTTGTCTGCCATAATGTGGGCAGTCGGGCGAGGAGATCAGCCTCGGGTTATTCCAATAAAATATTCCACGATACAATTAGTTTCTTATTTATTAATTTCACTTTAATAAATCAACACTTATAATTTTTGATAATTCACTAAGTATAACTAGATTTAAAACATTCCACCAGAACAAATGGGCGCGTGCGCACCCTATGAAATCCGAACCAATAATGGCCGTCACCCCAGCGTTTGATGTTATGTCAAACTCTTATGTCAATTCGATTGTAAACCGATTAACAATCTGTGCGCCGTTAAATATATATATTTTTTACTTCAAATTCAAGTCAAACTGTGTGTTGATCCGAGGAACATTACAACTTATAACGTTGCAAATGTTGGTTATTACATTTCATTTCAGCTTAGCTTATTTGGTAATAAAGTACTAAGCAATTCAGAAACGTTACGCTACCTAAGCCTATGAATTATTTAGTACGTACGTACCTAGTAATTATTTAGTTAAAGTAAATTAAAAAAAAGTCATAGCTTCCTCGTGTTACGTGAGGTCCTATCAGAGCGGATGTTTTACATTAAACATCAAAGTGGCGGAAATACTGTCAGTGACAGGGATAAATTGTCGACGGACTAATTAAATTTGTCTTTATTTTATTCTCAATAATATTCTCAATTCTTTCATATATTCATTGTATATTACTGTATAGTAGTATACAATATATTACTGTATAGTAGTTCTCTCCAAAGTATTATGTGAAAGAAGTAAGTTTTTTAGTCCATGTATCATATATGTTGTTTATTGTTTTTTCCATATAACGGATAAAATATTTTTGAATTGAAAATTCAGGGCGTAAAATTTTGATGAGGGTGAAATGCGTGATTAGCGTCACGAAGATGTGCATGTGGTTAGGTAGTTTTAAAACGTAAAAATAACATGTGGCATTTTAATGTGCCACTCGTCATTTAATAATTTAAAATAATATTTTTTATAAAATATAAAATAAAAATATTTCATAAATTCTCTTTTCTAAATTTTAAATTAAAAAACACAATTTAATTATTAATTTCTGATATTGACGAAAACCACGTCAAATTTTTATTTACAATTCGTTATTTGAGATTACAATCAATTATTTGTATTAATTTTCGACACTTTTATTATTTTAATGTCAATTAAATTCATTAAATTCCTAACATAACTTCCTGTTTCCTTCCCTCTAGGTCTCGGAAATGTAAAGTTTTAAATTTGTATAGATATAAAAAAACACTTAAAAATTACTTTGTTTTTTGCTTTATGTATTTCATTAATATGTAAGCATCTTAGTTTGTTTAGTTATTAAATTTTCTTTATTTATTATTTAATTAGGCTTTCATTCAATCGTTAACTTCTATATCCTTTTCATGGATAAATGTTTGACAGATTTAAAAGAAAGTATGTATGGGTTAAGAATGAATGAATTACTCATCAAATGTTTACTCTACGCTGATGATCAAGTAATACTTGCGTCATCCGCTAACGAGCTTCAGGAGATGCTAAATATTATGAATGAAGCTTTGAAAGGGAAAGGAATGAAAGTGAATGTAAACAAAACGAAAGTTATGCTTTTTGAACGAGATGAATCTATGATGAATGGCAATATTTTGATAGATGGGGAACAAGTGGAAGAGGTGAAAGAATTTGTATACTTGGGATCTAAATTTACAAAAGATGGAACATGTGAAAGTGATATCGAAAGGAGAGTGAATGCAGGGAATATGGTAAATGGTGCTCTGCATGCTTTTATGAATAGCCAGATGGTGTCTCAAAGGGCTAGACTGGCAGTGCATGCTGGAGTGTTGGTGCCAACACTTATGTATGGTAGTGAAAGTTGGGTATGGCAGAAGAATCACAAAAGTAAAATAAATGCGGTAGAGATGAGAGCGTTGAGAAGCATGAGTGGATTAAAACTGAGTGACAGAGTAAGAAATAGTGTGATAAGAGAACGTTGTGGTATAAAAGAAGACGTAGTGACTAAAATTGAGAAAGGTATGCTTAGATGGTTTGGGCATGTAGAGAGAATGAATGAAAGGAGACTGACAAAAAGGATTTATGAGTCAAGAGTGAATGCGAAAGTTGGAAGGGGAAGACCGAGGCGAACGTTCCTGGACCAAATCCAGGACATTTTAAATAACGGCCAGGTCAAGAGTACTCTAAACCGACGAACTTGTATGAAAGGTTTAATGAGATTGAAAGAAGCGAAGGAGATATGCAAGGATCGTGGCAAGTGGAAGGATGTTGTCTCTGCTTACTCCTATGGGAATGAGGCGTGATGCTATCTATGTATGTATGTATGTATCAAAAACTTGAAGTGTGTAACCACTAAACCTTCACGGTTAAATATTTGTCGGAGATTAAGAGACAAGGAACGCATAAAGCACTGGGGTGTAGGGTTTTCCGCCGACATCGTTATTAATAGCTAGGAACGCGACAGTTTCAACAGTCGACCGCTCCGGAGGAGCGCTACCCGAGAACTACCGAGAGACTCCCGCGGGACTGCCACTATGTGTATACTGGAATGGTGACTTATATATAACCAATATATATGTTTTCCTAATCATGTGCTCCGTTTTTCCATTTATTTTCCCATATTTCTTTTGTCGCAATGCCTGTGCTATATCTATATATCATACGGTACAGATAGGTTAATACTTTTAAGCACCAATTCACAGCATATCATTGAATTACCTTGATTATTCCAATTTTGCAAATAATTGTTATATGATGATTTCTATTGGGATATAAAGTAATTAACATTACTTTGTTCTACAGAGTATCTTCCAAAACAGGCTTTAAACTATCGTATGTTTTTAATTAATTATTTCTTTTTTGTACAATTTGTTGGAGTTGGCTTTAATAAATAAATCATTTTACTATGCAGATACAATGATACATTCATATATATATATATATAGGTTTCTAAATAAATAATGGTAGGTTTATGTGGTCAGTTTCTATTTAACCATAAAAGACAATAATATTTATGTTGCATTGTAGATGGCACTAAAGGGTTATTGTCTATCTATTGCCGTAATGTGATATAAATCTATTTTATACCACATTACAGCGTCATCTTCTTAAATTATATTTAACTTATTAACAGGTGAGATATACACAACTTACTAACAGGTGACATACATAACATAGCGTAGGACTAATCATCTTACTCTTAAAATAAATTCCACCCCCATTCCATCCCAACTTAATGTAACAAAATTTATTATTATTATACTACTATATAATCATATTACTTTAAATTGGGATGGCTCATTTCAGGGAAAGACTAAGATAGTTTAAAAAAACGGTTGCTTTAAAAAGGTAATTTGCTGAAATATATAACAAAGAATAATTCGCTGACAGGTAAGTGATTTACTGTAATGTTACCTGATGGTGTTTTAAGATGTTCTAAGATGAAAACACGCTAACCTGGTCGGACCTAATTTACCTCTTATAGCGTCTATAAAACATCGCACCGGAATGCATGTCTTATACCTGGCGGCAAATCTTTGCAAATGACATATACCAGTTTTGTTTCACAATAATTTTAAAATGTAATTTCCTATGTAATAGCGGGAATCAAACGAAAGATGTCTGACAGCGAGACTCACGACACACCTGAAAATTACGGCTCCCTATCAGTGTCGGGTAGATGTAAGGAATAGAGAAGAAAGGGCCAATGACATTGAGGTGCAGAGAATAAGGGCTTCATCCGACCAGGCCCTGAATCAAAAATGGAGGGAGGACCTCAAGTCCCCCATAGCGGGCGCAGACACTGTAGCGGCTATTTGCACTTGGAGGATTGGCTCTTACGGGGGCATGGTCTGCTATGATACAAGCAGGTCATGGTTGTTCTGGTAATAATGGGTGTGAGGAGACGTCTGCGTGCCGCCAGTGTGGTGAGGCTAGTGGTACGGTGCACCACACTTTGACAGAATGTTTGACCTGGGACCCCCGCACCACATTTTAGTGTCGTTGGTTGGGAGTGAATTCTCTCTGTTCGGTATCTTGCTGAAGGACGCATTAGAGAGACAAAGGGAGAGAGTGGTCGATACTCCTCCCTCCAGCCGGGGGAGGGGAGGAGTAACATGGCGCATATATGTGCGCCTGCTTCCCCTTTCTTGAACCTTTGATTCGGCTTCATCCAGGGCGCCAGAGCGGAATGCGTAAGTGAACATCCGGCGTCCACCACATGAAATGACGAGGGTTGAATGGATGAAGAGGTTGAATGGATGGATGAAGAGATTGGATGAAGAGGGTTCCGCTGGATTTTAGTGGGTAATTTGGTCTCAGTGAGTCCCACAATCCTGTAAGAAGCGGTATACTCCATCCAACGTGCGTTAAAGTATTTCGCAGCGACAAAAAAAAAGACGCCTGAAACTAAAGAGATTTTTTGTACAACCGTGTAGTTTGAAGTATTTTTCAATAGATTCACTTGAAACGTCTGTTTTCATCGAATCTAATGCAATTCGCTTTGTAAACTTCGAGTGTTGAAAGTAAGTTGGGCGACGAGCAGGCTTATGCAAGATGACTTTATATAAAGTAGTTTTCCATGGTAAGCGTCTCTTACATTTGCGCCGGCCCTCTGCATTATTCAACGAAATGGTCCATTTTCATTCAACTAGATAAAGGCTAAGTCTCAATCGCCAGGATGATTTTTTTTTGTTTTCATTAGAAATCCAGTGAAAATGAATAGGGCTGTAAGAATATAAGAATGAGTAAAAGAGTAAACTTCAGCAGTGGCAATAAATAGATTGTAGCTTCGCAAATAAATATAATATTTGCCTTACCAGCATAATCCTAATATATAGTAATTGACCGCCTCGCTGGCGTTATGGTGTTAGTACTCATTTGGCTAGAAGGGGTCCTGGGATCATTTTCTTCACGGATTTGCTTCCAACTTAAAAAAATCTGTATTTCATTATTTATTGTGTTCTTGGACGGATAACTGACTGACAAGAGATACCACAAGAGGTAAATTCCATCTTAGACTGTATCATCGCTTACCATTAAGTGCAAACTTGTCAGTGAAAAAAAGAGCGCGTGCGTAGAAAGTACACAGTGTGAAGTGAAGTGAAACTTCTTTGGCAAACTAATTTTTAAGTCTTGTTTATATTTATACAAATCTTAAACTTTACTTTAGATTTCCGACACCTGTCAGAAGCCAGGAAAAATGGAAGACGTGTTAGGAATTTAATGAATTTAATTGTCATTAAAATATTAAAAGTGTCGAAAATTAATACAAATAATTTATTGAAATCTCAAATTGACGAATTTTAAATAAAAATGCCATGGGTTTTTTTTAAATTTTGGAAATTATTAATTAAATTTTATTTTTGAATTTATAATTAAGAAAAGAGAATTAAAGAAATGTTTTTAATTTACATGTTATGAAAAATAGTAAATTAAATTATTAAAAAATAAAATGCCACATGTTATTTGTACATATACTAGAGTAGAACTAAATAACCTTCAAATGAATTAGCATAAAATCCGCTGCACATCTTCGTGACGCTGACCACGCGTTTCATCTGTAAAAAATTTACCATCATGCGCCTAAAGAAGTTTCACCTGAAAAATCCTACTGAAACTTTTTTATTGCTGATAGTTTAGCGCTTGACTGTGACCTCACCTGGTGGTTAGTGATGATACAGTCTAAGATGGAAGCGCGCTAATCTAGGCAAGAGGCGATATACTCCTTACGGTTTCTACACAGCATAGAACCGGAACACAAATTTCTGTTTTTGGCGGTACGTCTTTGCTGGTGCTTTCGACACCTTATATTTCTACTAGTTAGACTACAATAAATCTAATTATAAGTTTGAAAAAATATTATTTTTTCAAAAGGAAAGTTCGGACAATATTACTGCGAGATACTCAAATCTATACAACCGATTGGTTTCAATTATTTCGCGATGTAGACGGTTATCATGAAATAATTTTCCCATTTCCCATTTGATGTTGAGAAATATATATAACAACTCGGGAACAACAAGAGAGCATTGTTTTTTCTTTTGTCGCTGTGAAATGTATTTATGCACTCCGACTGTGGTGTCGGGAGTATGGGACTCCGCGAGCGGGAAGAACTCACACTAAAACCCAGTGGGACCGTCGTCAACCATGAGTGGGGAGCCAGAGGTTCGTCGTGGCATTCCTCTCTGGCCCCTCGGTTGTAGCCGGCTCACAGATATTCTACAGGGGGAGCAGTTGTATGAACCTCCACCTCCTGTTTCTTACTTCTCTTCGTCGGGGTCGGAGTGACTCAACAGCATTCACCTTCTCCCTTTCTCGTGCCTCCTTTAGCGAGATGACAGTCTTGCAAAAGGAGGCACCAGCTCTCCAGGCCTGCTAACCGATGAGTATTGCACCTATAATGCTAGCTAGTGAGAAGTCCGTGCCGATCAGCGAGTCAGATATGACTAAATTTCGTTTTATAAACTCAAAATGTTATTATTCTGGAATGCTTAGGAGAGAACAAATTAAGGTAAATCTCTGTTCGCTATTCGAATAGTAATGAAAAATTCTAGAAACAAAAGTATATTATCACAATACAACCGACACAATTGTTCGTGAAACACAATGTTCGCGGTCCAGTGGGCGAATTGACGGAAACGAGGAAACGCTGACTTTGTCGAACATTAACCTAACCAATGCGAAATTGTGAGTAACAAATCATTCTCGAAACATCTATTTGGGAAAGGAAGAAAGAAAATCTCTTTGTAGGGATAACCACAAAGAAAAAAATGTATTTCCAATCATGCTTAATTTATCAATTTCCTTATGTAGTACACAAGGTCAAGACATAATGATTGTAAGTACACGCATATATAGTTCACTAGCCAAAACCCGCGACTTCGTTTGCGTGAAATGATTTTTGGTAGAATTTTCATTAGTTTTGGCAAATTGTTTTATAAATAAGAAACATACCCGCATTGCCGTTCGAGGGTGGAATTTCTTTAAATTCACTTTTGATAGGTTCCATTATGTCATAAAAAAATTCTGACCAACTTTTTCATACCACAAAAGATATAGTTTGTAAATGTGAAGTTTGAATGTTGTTTATATGTGAAAATTTGAATTTATTTAATAAACACCCTCGCAACCCCCCTTGCGGGTGGAATTTCGCAATATCCGTTCTTAGCTGACCTTTACTCGGCAAAAGGAATATTCCTGCCAAATATCAAGTCTCTACGCCTTATGGTACCAGAGAAATCGTGATCAGTCAATAGATACCTGGATATCTCTTATATATATATATATGTATTTACTTGGAATAAGGATAACTATTGGGGTTTTCTTGCTTAATGTGGCCCTAAAAGCTTTGCTACTTACGAAAGCTTTCTGCCTATAGGCCTATCTGCCATTATGACGCAGAAGTGCTTTCGGGTAACAATAGACTATCTTTCTAGTTTCTTCTTGTTAGAATCAGCATTAGGTACTGGTGACAAATTTGTCACTAATAAACAAACCAATGAGGACAAAAATCTCGCTTGTAGAAAATTGCAGAACCCGCGGAACTGCAAATGCTGCTTTCACCAGCCTTTTTCCATGTCAATGTCCTAGGCTTCCAGACGCAAAAAAACACAACTATATAATTTTTTAGATTTGCTAATAGTTGTTGAGGACATTGTCCTTTGTTATACAAGTTTCTCAATTCAAACTACTGCAGTTGAATATATATACACATTTTCAAGACAAAAGCTAGATTTATTATATTTTAGCTAAGGTTTTTTTAAAAATAAATATTGCATTTAAGATAAACATTAAATTATACAATGATATCTATAAGCTTCTACTAACACGGGTGAGCTAATCTTGCTTACATAAATAAAATAAACTATGAATATTTGAACTGTGATCTATATCTACTAGTGAACTGAGTTTGAGTCTCGGGTAGAGGCCATTAAAAATTTTCAATGTATATTAAAAAAAATCGAAGTTGGGAAGTTAGAAATATACTACACTGTCATGTTTCGAAGAGCACGTTAAGTCTTTGGTCCTGTTGTCTCAGCTATTATTATTAATGAGTTTGTGTAAATTGATATCGGGAACATTAAGTGATCGAACATTATAACCTGAGTTACTTAATAAAGTGTTTGATTGCACCACCATTACCCACCAATGCCTGCAGTATGGAAATTGATTTATGGATGCCATTCATGACGATGTCGGCGGAGAATCCTATGCTTTTTGCTTCCTTCTCTCTTATTCTCCGACAAATATACCACATGCTTTGCATAGTATCTCTTGCGCAAATTACTATTGCATGATATTGGCTGTCGTGGCTATATTTCGGTTAGAAGATACAGATGACCTTTGTGGCTATTATATCTACTAAACATTTGCTGCCCTTTTGCCAAAAATAGAGAGGTAATTAATTATTAATCCATGATTCAGACACTGTAATTAAAACTCGGATGCTACTTGTAATTTTAATTGCCTACTTCGCGAGGTACCCTAATCATATTAGCCGACGCCAAAGAAATTTATAAAATTATAATTTTACGAGTGATAAATGATATTTAAAGTCGCGTTGAAAGAAAAAGGGTTGTGAATATTCATGGATAAATATAATAAGATATACAAAATATTACAGAGGGTAATATATATATACCTAGGGTTGATTGAGATTAATAATTATCTATATTTATCAGGTATCGGAGAGTTGGAAATACCAACATGTTTAGCCGAAAAGTATTATTAATTAATGTATTTCATTAATTAATCTAAATTAATTTTCATTGGTTTCAACATAATTTTCGTATAAAATTGAAATGTCTTAAATGTAACCTACGCAACGATCTCGTGGTAGTGGAAAGTCTTCTATGTCGAACCATAGATTTATTATTTGTTAACCAAAACGTTTTATTTTACTAAGTTTTTAATTACTTATTTTCAGATTATTAGACACACACACTTACATGCACAATCTAATCAATAGACAGATTTTACTTTACAACGATATACATGTAACTAATACATTTCTAAATTTGTAACCTTATTTACATAGAAAATCCAACACTAGTAAATTTAAAAAATACTCTACAGGTATTGAAAAATTCTTGATTTGAAAGAGGTAATGATAGTATTTTTTATATCGTTCCAGTAATTTTTAGCTTGATTGAAATAAAAACAGTATAAGTATCCTTGGAAAAGGAGCTAACTCACCAGTCGCAGGCCCAGTTATAAGGGTCGCTACAATTTTCTTTAGATTTAGAATTTTTAAATTAAGGTATGCATATTATATGGTTTGATTATTGTTGGTACTTTTATTAACTTTTAAAATTTTAAAAAGTAGTTATAGTGGCATAAGTACAGTAGTTCGATATGTCGAACATATATGGTATGACGAACTTTTTGTAGATTAATATCTTCTATAATATTATTGTAAAACATTTTTATGATCTATCATCAATTGTTTCCCCGGCACACGCGGTGACAGATTTTATGTGACCAATTTCTTCGCACCTTGGGCTGTATTAATGCATTTTTATTAGTCATCCCTATTTTTTTGAGAAAGTAGTATAGCCTTTATCGCTCAGTGAAAATGTTTTATAATATTAATTTAGAATAGATTATTATTCTACTTTTATATTTTTACATACCGCCAAAACCATCTTGTATTTTAACCCGATTTCTCCAGCATTATACTGTAAAGAAACTTCCCTAATTCATTAGAAAATCCATTTATTTGTATATTAACACGCGTTGGACTGCAGTCTTACTTGGTAGTAAATACATACATACATACATAGCATCACGCCTCATTCCCATAGGTGTAAGCAGAGACAACATCCTTCCACTTGCCACGATCCTTGCATATCTCCTTCGCTTCTTTCATTCTTATTAAACCTTTCATATAAGTTCGTCGGTTTAGAGTACTCTTGACCTGGCCGTTATTTAAAATGTCTTGGATTTGGTCCAGGAACGTTCGCCTTGGTCTTCCCCTTCCAACTTTCGCATTCACTCTTGACTCATAAACGAAAGATGTATAAGGCAAAGCGATATTTAAGTTAAAGATAATTAATCATTTATCCCTCTCCTAATGTTTTCAGCAAAATATCGTACCGGAAATTCGTTTGGTATCCCATTTTTGATGGTAGGGTGGTGACTTCCTTTTAACAAAAGCTTTCTCTTGACGAGCTCTCAAATAACCGCTGACAAAGAGAGTTTCTCGCACTAACAAGCTTATTTTTTATTTCTATGAAGGAGTAATATGTATATTTTAAAAGCTTTGTTTCTAATTAAAAGTAGAATATGTTTGTATATATCAGATAGCAGGAGCCTTGTCAATCATATTTAAGCAAAAACAATATAAATCGATTTACGTTGTTCTCAAAATGTGACATATTTTCATATACACTTCAAAAACACAATGGGTAGGAATTTATTAATACCATTATGATACTATTTTAAATTATACTAGATGACCGCGCGACTTTGACTGCGTAAGTTTTGATATGGGATTTAAAGTATAGGGATATCTTTCTGATGCATATTTTGTAACTTTAGCTGACAGCAGAACTCATACTTAACGATTAATCAGTTTAAAAAATTGTCATATAAGATCTCTCCAAGTATTTTTTTTTTGTTTTTTTTTTTGGCTCTGGGAAATGCAATTTAAGCAATAACCCTGACCGATGACCAGTCAGGAGTGAGGGACTCGGCGATGGAAGGTCTCGCAATACCCACTAAAACCCAGCGGAACCCTCGTCATCCATTAGTGAGGCACCAGGTGTTCAGCTTTCGCATTCTGCCCTGGTGACCCGGATGAGTCCGACGGAGGATTCCCGGAGCCGGGAAGAGATGCGCAAACTTGCGCCGCCTTATATTCCGCCTCCTTCGGCGGTGAGGGGGTGTATCCACTGCATTCTCCCTCTCTCTCTCTCGTGGGCTTCCTTCAGCGAGACTACCATCTCGCAAAAGAAGGCGATTGCCGCCCACCGTCTTTCGCTGGAGAGCATCGCGCCTACAAGGCTTCCCAACAAGAGGTCGCCGGCGATAAACGCCACCAGGAGGTGACGCTGAGGTCCCCAGGCCGCACAGTGTGATGCGCTGAATCTATCGCTGCGCCACACTGATGACAAGCGGGTGACTCCTCCCGACCAATTTGGTGCAGGAACTTTCCGAAGAACCAATGTCCGGTCAGAACCTGTACCAATCTGTAGGAAAGCGTCCCGTGCTCCCTGGAAAGCCATTGTTCCAGGTGAGGACGGATCGCTGCCACAGTGGCCATACCCGCTACTGGGAAGTATTATACCCTACACTACAAGTAATATAAGAAACAATATTAAGTTTTGGCTTACTAATAACTGTGTTAACATCAAGTAACTAAACAAACAATTAATTTACATCGAATCATCTAAATTTTACTTTTTGTGTTACGTAATATTGGCTCTGGAAAGGGTCCCTAGAAATTTTCCTTAAGGTTTCATAATTTACATGATATGCAAATGGATTCATGATATTAAACATGAGTGTGACTGGTGATGAGGGTCGAAGTTATTAGCCGTAGACATAATATGGGCATGAGTAATGAAAGTGTCCGGTAGCTTATTCGACCCCTCGGGCTTATGCTATAAGTAACAAGCTCGTTTAAAATATGGTTAATTTAATGCCAAGTAACTATTTCTTAAGCAATGCAATCAACATTGTTGCGATAAGTGGTTTTAATTATTTTGCACTTGTCTTAACTATTTTTAACTGCCGCATTGGTCTAGTGGCCAGTTTATTCGGCTACAGACATGACCTCCTCGGTTCGGGCGAATTCAAAATCGTTATTGAGTTTTCTATTAAGAAATTGTCAGTAACTGTCCAAAATTGGGAAGTAGGCGGTGCGCTCCTCTCACGAGCCTCGGAGAGTACGTTAAGCCGTCGGTCCTACGCCTGATCTCTCTCGGTCGTGTCGGATTGCCGTCGGACACCGACTCCAAAGATAAGAATACGAAGACTATAAAAGACTATAAAAGACTATAAAAGAATACGCAATTATTTTTTAATTTTTAGAGCATATTAATATATTTGTAAGTTTGTTTTGAAGGCGGTCTTTCTTTTTTGTAATTTTTTTTTTATTTTTAGTACATCTGAAGTAAACTAACAAATTTGTCTCAATATGTGTGCACCTAAAAACGTGTTGCTTATATAAGAACACCGCATAAATGAAACAACAAAGTTAAATTTACATTAATAGCGCCACACCCGGGATCGAACCCGCAACATTATACGTTTCAGATCGGTTATTTTGCCACCCCGCTATCACCAGTCTTTTATATGGTAATCGAGCACAACACTAATATGCAAAAGCCCACCCCCCCAGACTCTGTTACCATCCCTTCATACATAGTATACCTTATAAATATCACAATGCAGCAACAAACGTAAGCTCATTGCTATTTGGTTATAGACAAGTATATATTCTGCCAAAAATCGCACCCTTACTGTAAGCCGTTGAGGAGATCCATTGATCTTCATATTTAACTACGACTAGCACTTGACCATACCGATGTTATGGCAGGAAGGCAACTCAAATATCGGGATAGCTTATAGAAGATTCTGCCGAGTATCGTAAATTTGCTCCTAAGAATTGAAGAGGTCCGTCACTTTGCCATGGATTCCACCATCAGAATTTAACCAAACTATTACAAAACAACCCTTGAAGTATATCCTTTCCAATAAAAAAAAAATCATCGAAATCGGTTGACGTGATCTTGAGTTATTCATCCATTTGTCGCGCTCATGCTTAATGCAAATTTAAGACTTATCCGGTTTTCTCATGGATGCCATAATCAGAACTGGATTTAAAAAAATGGGACCTTATGACGAGCACCAGCTTCATATAAAAACAACCATCATGATCGGTCCACCCAGTCGGAAGATATGAGGTAACTAACATAAAAAAAATGCAGACGAATTGATAACCTCCTCCTTTTTTTAAAGTCGGTTAAAAAACAAGACTGTTGAAAGCCTTATATTCTCTATTTTTATTTCCACGGTTTAACAAGCATATTGGTAAGAATTCTAGTAGCAACCGCTCGTTTCTACTTGGTAGAGTTTTAATAATATTTAAATACAATAATGTGGGAGTCACTATTTATTGGCATGTAAAACTATAATAAATTACTCGTACTTGCCCTTGGAACATTTTTGCTAAAACTGATACACATTTTGTTAAATATTTGACACAACATCTTTTTGACGCCTAACTTAAAATTGCTTCTATACAAAAGGCTATGGCTTAATGCACTTTGGCTTATAAACTTTCTTAGTTCAGTATCGAAAGTGCATCAGACTACGAGCGGGCTTATTCAAGATGACTTGAAACTAGTTTTCCATGATAAGCGTCGTTCGCATTTGCGCAAGTTCTCTGCATTATTCAGCGAGATGATCCTTTTTCTGTCCTGAACTTTGAAGACGCTATTCTTCAACAATGCAATAATGTAACGATGGGAACATTGTATCTAAGAAAACTGCATAGTTCTATTTAAAAATCCACGTACCATCAGTTATTGTTATCGTAGAAAAGGATATAATATTTAATCAATAACTATATATCGTTTGTTAATATGTTGGTTGAACATGGACACTACAACGTTTTCACAGATTATCAACGAAAATCACCAAGATTACTGCAAGTCTTTTGTAACTGAGGGATACGAAAATCCAGTTAGAGTGGGTCATAAGGTTGGTTAAAAAACATAGCTAAATTTAATTCTGCTAATAATGAGGAAATTGGAAGTCAGTAATAGGTCTTTTTTACAATACTTTAAATATGTTGGTATATCAAAGAAAAAAATGTTATTTTTGTTTTATATAAAACCTTTAGAAAATCTTAAGAATTACTTAAGGGACCACCAGGGTTAATTCTTCTACTTTTTCTAGAGGAAATATATCTTATTAACAGAACCTGTGCTGATTTGCCCATTAACAACAATAAAATATTCTATATAATTATGTAAAAGGTCTTGAGTAACAATTATGTAATTTGTATTTCTCTATTTTGATGTTAAACACTTTCTTTTACTATAGAAATTGAGATCTGGGGAAGTATGTGGTTTGTTTGATGCTTCAGATTGCAAATAAAGCCTTTTAATCTAAGAAAACATCATTCTATCGAGCTATGAAATTGAAGAGAAAGAGTGACCTTTAATACAATAATTAATCCGAAATGCTTAATCTATATTTGAGAATTAATTCCAAGGGTAAAATTAAAGAGGAAAGCTCATGTTACTGTTGTTATGAGTTAGTAGATTACCCAGTAGGACTGCTTTACTAAATTATTAATAAATCCTTTCGTTTATAGAAATGGGCAAAGTCACATTTTTCTCACAAAGTCATACATTACAACAATGATAAATGTACACACAAATTGCTTTTGATGTATCCGTCTTTCTAAAAGGAAATAGGGTCAATGCCGAATATACTATGCACATAGCTGAGGTCAATTATACACTCGAGTGGAAACGTGAACGTCTCATTGAATATGAATCCTGTTAGCACCCGAGCTATTTGAAACTTATTAACACCATTTGCTACCTAACACACACTAAATATATCTATGATCGTATAATAATTAGGCTCCTTACAACAAAAGCGGCTGATCAGTTCCTTAGTTGTAATCTCTATTGGCATATTATTTACTACTGCACTAGTACTGTATTAGATTTGAAAAACTTTTTTAAAATCATAATCAATATAGTCCTCGGACATGTAGGCTTTAAAAGTCTTTGTCTGAAATATTCCTTAAATGTATCATTGTTTAAGTTACATATTAATTAATACATAAAGAAAGTTGGGAGCAAAATATCGTGGAGATTTTTCATGTATTGTGACTAATTAAGGATTATTTAGATTGATATTGTAGATGGAAAAATACAACAATTTAACATAAAATTGTTTCAGTGTGCGATTGGACGGTCTTAT
Organism: Elymnias hypermnestra; assembly: GCA_015832385.1. NCBI lineage: Eukaryota > Metazoa > Arthropoda > Insecta > Lepidoptera > Nymphalidae > Elymnias > Elymnias hypermnestra. The sequence goes on along the minus strand of JACTOM010000117.1, from coordinate 1,170,214 downwards.
CGCTAATAAGCGATCTCTTTCAGAAAACCATGGGCCATACAACGTTCAGAATCAAAATATTATTTATTCAAGTAGGTTCAAAAAGCACTTTTGAATCGTCAGTAGTCTGTCCGTTGGTAAAAAAATCTACCACCGGTTCGGAAAGTTAATTACGCTGAGACGAAACATAGCATCACGCCTCATTCCCATAGGGGTAGGCAGAGACAACATCCTTCCACTTGCCACGATCCTTGCATATCTCCTTCGCTTCTTTCATTTTCATTAAATCTTTCATACAAGTTCGTCGGTTTAGAGTACTCTTGACCTGGCCGTTATTTAAAATGTCCTGGATTTGGTCCAGGAACGTTCGCCTTAGTCTTCCCCTTCCAACTTTCGCATTCACTTATGACTCATAAATCCTTTTTGTCAGTCTCCTTTCATTCATTCTCTCTACATTCCCAAACCATCTAAGCAAACCTTTCTCAATTTTCGTCACTACATCTTCTTTTATTTCACAACGTTCTCTTATCACACTATTTCTTCCTCTGTCACCCAGTTATAATCCACTCATACTTCTCAACGCTCTCATCTCTACCGCATTTATTTTACTTTTGTGATTCTACTGCCATACCCAACTTTAACTACCATCCATAAATGTTGGCACCAACACTCCTGCATGCACAACCAGTCTGGCCCTTTGAGACACCATCTGGGTATTCATAAAGGCGCGCAGGGAACCATTTACCATATTACCTGCATTCACTCTCCTTCCAATATCACTTTGACATGTTCCATCTTTTCTAAATTTAGATCTCAAGTATACAAATTCTTTCACCTCTTCCACTTGTTCCCCATCTATCAAAATATTGCCATTCATCATAGATTCATCTCGTTCAAAAAGCATAACTTTCGTTTTGTTTACATTCACTTTCATTCCTTTCCCTTTCAAAGCTTCATTCATAATATTTAGCATCTCCTGTAGCTCGTTAGCGGATGACGCAAGTATTACTTGATCATCAGCGTAGAGTAAACATTTGATGAGTAATTCATTCATTCTTAACCCATACATACTTTCTTTTAAATCTGTCAAACATTTATCCATGAAAAGGTTGAACAGCCATGGTGACGCAACACATCCCTGTCGAACACCTCTTTCGACAGGAAACCACTCCGTGTACGCTCCGTTTATTCTGACACAGGCACTAGAACCCTCATAGAGAGACTTCAATGCTAGAATCAGACAACCGCTCACCCCATACGTAGATAACGTTGACCACAGCTCATTCCTCACCACGCGAAACTCTATGGTTAATCCTTTAAACATAGTTTTTGTACGTTACAATGTGGTTAGCTTTCATGTGCAACTGGAATCAAGTCCAAACTTCTTTATCCCTTAAATGTTCTTCAATATTATTATATACTTTTTGATATAGAACGTTTTCAACATATTTCTTAAAACTATATGGAGGTAAATTCAGAAGTGACTCGGGTATATTATTAAAAACGCGTAAGTTCAACCCAACAAATGATTTCTGAACCTTCTTCACTCTTAAATATGGCATTACAAGTTTGTTTTTATTTTTTGTATTAAACTTGTTTGTTTCGCTCCTTTTGCTCTATAAATGAATATTATCACGGATATGTAAAATGTTATTCAATATATATTTCGACGGTACTTTGAGGATTGATATATCTTTGTATTTTTCTCTTAAAGAAACGCGACACGCCAGTTCATATATGGCATGTTGGTCTAATGGTTAGCATGTTCGACTACAGACATGAGGTCTTGGGTTCGAGTCCCGGGTCGAGCCAATTCGAAATCGATATTAAGTTTTCTATTAAGATTTTCTCAATATTTGCTCAAAGTTGGGACAAATTTGGCGGTGTGATCCACCCCAGTACCTCGGAGAGCACGTTAAGCCATCGGTCCTGCGCCTGATCTATCTCCGGTCGTGTCGAATTGCCGTCACGTCGGACTATGAAAGTGAAGGAATAGAGAGTACACTTGTGTACTATGCCTGCCAACCCGCAGTGGAGCAGCGTAGTGGGTCTATGCTCTAAAAACCCTCTCTGACATGAGTAAGGAGGCTTGTGGGACGTTAATGGGGTTCTACTTACTTTTTTATATGGCACGTATTGCTCTTACTTATAATTTACAGACAGTTTCAATGTTCGCCATCATACCCCATAGAAGCATGCAGTAAGACATAATGGTATGAAAATAAGCGAAATACACCATTCTAGCAGTTTCGACATCAGTTATTGCCTTACTTTCCTAACAGCAAATGCAGTTGAACTAAGTTTCCTCGCCAGTCTTGATATGGGCACCCTACTGAAGCCCAAAGACTGTAGACTTGACTTTCTTCAATGGGATATCATCTATTTGGACATTTTTACAGACTTCTTTTATATTTAGCAAAGCGAATTCAACACACTTAGTCTTAGCCAAGTTTAATATTAAATTACTAATAGAAAACCAACATGAGACATATGACAGTACTATTTACATCGTCATCATGTTCTACATTTCTGTCTACTATAAACAGCAAAGAAGTATCGTCAACAAATAGGATATTACATGTGTCTTTCATATAGTTTATATGGCTTTGCTATAGGGCTTGACTCGAGTCTTAGTTTTACAAAGTCTCCCATTTAAGCGAGAAAAGCGATGAATGTAAAATTCCATACGTATAAATAATATTTCATTGCGTTGAAGAAAAGTATGGCAGGGTTACTAGTAAATATACACTTTAAGCAAAGATTAATATTAAATATTCTGTTAAAACCGTCCCGACTCATTCGCTAACTTCTTTACTTAGTAAATACTGTCATCTTTTATAAAAAGCTGGGTCATAAATTTCAAAGTAATAACTGCATATTTTATTCGACTTGTAGTGATAGATACCTCATGTTAAGGTTTTGTTAATAGTAATTATTAATTATTTAAATGTAATTAATTCATTGTCATAAAAAGAAACTTAAGTAGCAGCCCATTGGCGGCCCACTGTAGGGTACAGGTGTTCTCACTCGTAAGAAAGAGGATTATTTAGAGCATAGACTCACCATTTTGCTCCACTGCGGGTTGGTAGGCATAGTACACAATTGCCCTCTCTATTTCTTCACTTTCAGTCCGTGTGACAGGAATGTTTTTATGTGAAAACTATTGCTTTATATTTTTGTTCCATAAGTATGTTTAATTGTATATGTTTCATGCTAACTTTATAAATATACAGTATACATAGTCCTTCTAGGTAGGTCCAAATTCGACAAAGAGGTTAACCGTCGAATCCAACTCAGTTGGGCAGCGTTCAGGAAATTACTGCAGATCTTTTCGTCCAATATCCCTCAGTGTCTGCAGATAAAGCTTTTCGAACAGTGCGTGTTGCCAGTAATGATCTACGGCAATAAAACGTGGTCGTTGACAATGGGCCTAATACGAATTCTCAGAGTCACTCAGCGTGTGATGAAGACGGCTATTCTCGGAGTTTCTCTACGCGATCAAATCAGAAATGAGGAGATCCGTAGCAGAACCAAACTCACCGACATAGCCCTATGAATAGTCCGACGGACCGATGGACGTTAGGGCCCGCAGGTGCTGGAGAAGCAACCCTGCACCGGGCGGCGCAGTGTAGGGAGACCCCCCACAAGGTGGACCGACGACATAAAGAGGGTCACCAGTAACCGCTGGAGCCAGGCGGTGCAAGATCGGGCATTGTGAACATCATTATGTGGGACCTATGCCCAGCAGTGGACGTCCATCGGTTGAAGCGACGACGACAACGACGATATATATACAGATATCCAGGTATCTATTGTCTCATCACGATATCTCTGGGTACCAGGAGGCATAGAATCTTGAAATTTGGCAGGAATATGCCTTTTTCCCAAATTAATGAAAATGCTACCCAAAAAAAATTCCACGCAGACAAAGTCGCGGGTTCAGCTAGTATTTTTATATATTTGTCAACAGTTTTTCTTAATTATTTATTCAAGTAATCTTTTTACTTTTACAAGGTTGATAGTTAAAATCAATATAACGTATATTGTTTGCGAATTCCACCCGTGACTATATATACATTGTAATGAGTTCGAGATACAATGGGATGGTTAATGAATTACAGTTTTTTAGGTTTGAGAATTGACTGTTTGTAATATAATTTTGTCTATTTTATTTCTATAACTATGTATTGTAAAACTATTTGTTTCCCAAATATAATTTTAAAGACTTAAGATAACTCGAGACACCAAAACTGTATTCAATTGTGAGTCTTTTTATCTTGTTATGTTTTCTAGTTATATTATATCAATATCCCTTTAATATGGGACATACTCGTAGAGCCTTAGCCCAGCTGCGGGTCATAAAAAGGTTAATATCATAAACTCCATCCGTACTCCATTAACGCAGGATAAAGTCTATTTTGAACTAAAAATATTATATGTTCATTAAGTAGAAAAATATCTCATAACAATTTAAATTTTTTAAGGGAAACACAAATATCACTTTGTAATAAGAGCACAAAGTGGAGTAAACACTTAAGTATTTTTGATGACTTTAAACGCGTTGTTTTTTGCGTTGTTTTTAAATGCATTTGACATCGTTTCAGGATCCATTTGGGATAGTAATTTTTTATACTTTGAAATAATGCAAAAGTGTATTTAAATTTAACTGAAAGGGAAATAAAAATACGGGGTTTTATGTTTGTTGGTTTTGTACCGTTATATTGTAGTCCATTAACAGCTTTTACGTAGTCCCTTGCGGAACTGTGTCACTACCCATTTCACATGCAAATGTCCCTAGAGTTATAGCAGTGTAGAAAATTCCAGGCACTTTACTTTTAAGGTGGTAATATAATGAAACTTTTCTTAAAATAACATTGGCTCTGACATAGTCAGTTAATGACTGCGGCTATAATTAGGTTCATTCAATTGGAGATGAATCAAATCCTTATAGAAACTGGTAAAACAAGATTATTTTGTTGCATTCTATACCAGTATTAAATGTATAAAGATTAATTTACACACACACACATAATGGTGTGTCTAAAAATCTACCAGGCGAAGTGTTTTTGAGTCTTGATGAACTTTTGATGGAATTTTTTTACTTTGCTGAATTTGTTCCGACTTAGATCACATTTTTTTTAAACCAAGAGATCGTTAAATACGAGTTATTATATTAAATAAGTTACATAAGCATTAAATATATGACGTCTTACTTTAAATCCCATATTTAAGTGTACGCAGACGTAGTTGGGCAGGTTAGCTAGTTTTATATATAATTCTGTGTTATAAACCGAGTGATATAACTAGGAATGTGTTGTGTGAACTAATTTACAATATTTATTTAAACATTGTCTGAAAACATTGCTTTTTACAAAGTTAGGTTGGGGTATTAGACAAAACTAAGTTTTGGTCTACTATATAAATATTTGTTGGGGTACTTGAAAACATGAAAATCTGCACTGAAACTCAACAAGGGAACTATTTGTTCGTTGAGAATAAAATGCGAATTTGAGAAAATTGTAGGAATAGCGCATGGAAAATGCGGCGAACGTTGGAGAAAAAGAAATGGAAATTCGCGCGTATTCAAGAATGCTTTAAGACAATCTTCCCGGTTTTAGTAGAGCAATATATAAAGAAAATATACGTCTAATTTGAGTGGTTTCTGCTTATTTTTTAAAGTATAATAAAAGATTAACAGGCAATATAAGGAACAGTAATTTCTGAATTAGAGCCCATAACTGTACACAAAATTGTAGTACAAAAAACATTGATTATGATAAAATATTGCGTACATTCAACGTAGGCGTATAACTTAGCTTGTTCTAAAAAAGGCCTCAATTAGGGGCCTTTCTACATATTTTTAATAGCTGTAACTGATTTCTAGAAATTAGACTTCCGATTCATATTTTTTCAATAAAATCTCTGTATGTCACGTTTTTAAAAGCCATGATGGCCTAGTTTTGCGACGCGTATACGTAGAGAAATCGCGGATCCGAATTGACAGCAGGCACCGGGAAATCCGGGAGTAATTTTGGGGTATGTGTCAACCCGCATTGCAGCAGCATGGTGGGTCTATGCTTTAAAAACCCTATCTCCTATGAGTAAAGAAGTCTCTGTCCAGCAGTGGAATGTTTATATGCTGCTACTTACTCACATATATCTACATTTGTTTGTATAAGCCGCGTGCATTCATAATTTGTCATTGCATTATAAAAGGTACAATAAATAAAATATATTACTTTTCATACATACATATTATTTTATTGCCGACTGACTGAGATGTCACCTGATGGTAAGTGATGATACAACTCACACAGCATCGTACCGGAACACAAGTCAATTTGTTTGGCGGCACGTCTTTGCTGGTAGGGTGGTAAATAGCCGCGGCTGAAGCCACCTACCAGTCGAGGCTCAGACAAATTAGAAAATACGATTTTCAAAATTCCTGGATTGAACCTGGGACCTCTTCTAGCAAAGCAAGTACTCGCACCACTACGACAACGTATGTCAATTGTAACTTTTTCATAAATTTATAAAATGAGCAAATCACCCTCGAATTTCATATTTATTTAAGATTATTAAGAACAAATTATAGATTATTAAATCTTGCAGGAAATAGTCGAGTAAAGTATTGTATATTACAGTTTTAAATGCATAAAATAAAGTTAATGGGTGAAACACTACCCGCTCGCGGTAAGGCCGTAAGTTTCGTAAGCACTCAATCAATTTTCCATTATTCGTGGCCGTGTTCCTGTGATTGCTATACCAAATTCATTTCGAAGTATAAAGCTTAATTAGCGGTTAGGGTTAATTTCGATTTAATCGAAGCCCTGCTGCGGTCGGTTTGTCGGTTCCAGTTAAAACGAATGACAGAGTAATTATGGTTTGACTGACAATACTCTAACCACTAACAAAGGTGTTTTACCAAGTGTATTTGTCCTATGAAATATCTATAACTGTAATTAGATTTAATCTTAATTTTGAAGTGATACATCAGGGTAAAATATTTACGGATGAAACGCGTGATTAGCGTCACGAAGATGTGCAGCATTTTATATGCAAATTCGTTTGTAGGTCAGGTAGTTTTAATATTTACAAATAACATGTGGCATTTTAATTTGCCACTCGTCATTTAATAATTTAATATACTACTTTCCACTAAATAAAAATATATAATAAATTCTCTTTTCTCAATTTTAAATTCGATAACAAAATTTAATATGTGGCATTTTTATTTACAATTCGTCATTTAAGAGTTCAATAAATGATTTGCAATAATTTTCGACAAATGTAATATTTTAATGACAATTAAATTCATTAAATTCCAAACATATCTTCCTTTTATCTTCCCTCTAAGTTTCGGAAATCTAAAGTTTTAGATTTGTATAAATATAAACAAGACTTAAAAATTAGTTTGCCAAAGAACACTTCTGACATGTGTACATAAAAAAAAATTAATATTACGTGCGTACCTTTGTACGCACGTACTAATAATTTTTTTTATCACATTTATATACGTGTAAAAAGATTAAGCCAAGTCTAAATTCAAACTGTTTAGTATTAGTGTATTTGTAATGCCAATTAACGTATATAGCCAAAATAAATGTATATCATTGCAACTTTTCTAATAAAAGTTAATATTAGACATATTAAAAATTTGTGTGGTATTTATAAATTCGTTATAAACTCTAGTGAGTACTGTATATGTTATCATAATAAAAGGTTCTAGAGATCTCTTAATATAATAAAAAAAAAACCTGTATTAAAAACTAAGGTATTTCTAAAAGGATAAAACAGTGTGGGAGTGAATAAATTGGTCTGAATTTAAAAAAAAAATTGAAATTATACTGTAATAATGATTATTGAAAAGAATACTGTGAATTTGCTGTGGGTTCTTCTTACTACCCTCGTAACTTTAAATTCAAAATCACTTTCAGTTGGACTTTAGAAGTTATCTATTAAAAATTTACTGATTGGCGATTCAAAAGTGCTATATAATCTTTTGGAGTTATGTACCTTTTTTATTTAATGTGAAGTGTACATAAATATATTCTATTAATATAGACTTTTATCTGTAGATACAATATTGTCAGGCAATCTCAGGGTTAGGAAAATTTTGTTACGAAAAAAGGGAGGTGGTGTCTAAAATGTATACTACCAAAATACGTACAAAAACACACATTAATACATACACAGATATAGGATCACATTCTACTATAATACAGGTACCTGTCGACGTGGCTTTGAAACTAGAAAAAGGTTAGGCTTTAAAATTGTCTTCACAGGTTCAAAAAGCAAATATCGTACCCTACATTGCGTTTATCGTGAGAGAATGATCTTGACAATGCAAGGGAAAGTTTATGGTTGCATGAGATCCAATAAAAAAAGTATTATAAATATAATTTAACACAACTCATTTGTTTCCAAGTCTTACATGGTTAAAGGCAAATATTACGCCACCATTCAACCAAATTTCCCAAGGCGACCCCGGTTTTTTCTTCATAGATATGCAAATCACTCTGTATCATTTACTATGCGCCTTGGTCACTTGGGTTCCCCTGTCCACCTTGTGAAATTCCGGATCAGGGACAATTCAATTTGTGAATGTGGCCTGGATGAAGGCACTGTTCCTTGTTAAATGTTGAGTATTTGTTAACCCTTATATATAGTCCCTATTGTAAATATCTTAGTAAGTTTATTAAAAGTAATTGTATTAAGTTGTGAATGTTTTTTAAAAAGTGTTATCATGTGTTGTATTGTATTGTGCCCAACCCTCATTTTTTTATTTTCTTTTTAGTGGTGGTGGTAAATGACTGTTTCAACTATTTGTAGATTATCAAAATTTTGATTTGGAAAACGGAAACCGTACAATCTCCTACGTGCCTTCTCCAATTAACGTGATACTGGCAATATTGTGTGTGCCTTGTCACACCTGAAAGCCAATTATGAAAAGAAGAAGAAGAACAACTCATTTGAAATGTCAACGTAAGTGTAAAAAATTGTAAGGCGTTAAAACAAACGTAAGCTATACAGATTCACTAATTAAACCATTTGTTACAATTTACCGTTTAATTTAACGCAAATCTCTTGTAATGGAGTAAACAGGTGCATTTAAAGACATTTTCGCTTTTATAAACGTTTCATGAGTCGTAAGAAGGGTCGGGTAGTGGCTTAATAAGGTCGGGCGGCACGAGAATACTTTCGCTTATGATATGGCAATTTGACCTTTGTCGTTACCGTGTTGGCTTTAAGGGAGTAATTATATCTTTTATATTAAAATCTTTGATTTGTCTTTATATATAATGGTTTTTATATTTCTATTTCCCTTGGCTACGCGTAAACGACTAATTTTGCTAATTCTTTTCTTTGTGGAATACCAGAAAAACTAAGAAATCATTTTTGAATTTTTACAGATAAAACGCGTGATTGGCGTCTCGAGCATATGCAGCGTTTGTTATGCTAATTCGTTTGAAGGTTACGTACTTTAAATATTTTCAAACAACATGTACATAATTTAATATAGTATTTTTCACAAAATATACAACAAAAATATATCTTAAATTATCTTTTCTAAATTTTAAATTTAATAACAAAATTTAAACACACGTGGCATTTTTGTTTACAATTCGTCATTCGAGATTTTAATAAATTAATGACACAATTAATTGATTAAATATCTAACATATCTTCCTTCTACTCTCCCTCTAAGTCTCGCAAAAATAAAATTTTATATTTGTTTATATATAAACAAGACTTAAAAATTAGTTTGCCAAAGAAGTTTCACTTCTGACATGTGTACTTTGTACGAAGGCACTTTTAATATATTTTATCATAAAAAAAGTAAGTAAGTAGCAGCCCATTAACGTCCCACTGCTGGGCACAGGCCTCCTCACTCCAAGAAGCGAGGGTTTTTAAAGCATAGACCCACCACGCTGCTCCACTGCGGATTGGCAGGCATAGTACACAAGTGCACTCTCTATTCCTTCACTCTCATAGTCCGGTGTGACGGGAATCCGACACGACCGGAGAGAGATCAGGCGCAGGACCGACGGCTTAACGTGCTCTCCGAGGCACGGGGGTGGATCACACCGCCAACTTCCCAACTTCGGGCAAATATTGAGAAAATCTTAATAGAAAACTCAATATTGATTTTTGAATTGGCCCGACCCGGGACTCGAACCCAGGACCTCATGTCTGTAGTCGAACATGCTAACCACTAGACCAATGAGGCAGACTATGATCATACCTGATGATAAATGATGATATAAACAAAAATGGACGTGCACTAACCTGGTAAGAGACATCACCGTAGCGGACCACAAATCTCTTTGGTTGGCTTTAGAATGTTAAAAATGGTAGAATTCGTTTCGTTAGAATTTGTTTTATAATTTATCATCAATCAAATGTTATTTAATTCGTTTCTATAATAAACTCCCATGAGACGTTTCAGAGATGTCGATTAATAAATTCAAAGTCTATGTTAAAAGAAAGTTGATATAAAAATCGTATTTCAAGTTGCAAGATTACTTATACGATAGAAACGTGTGGGAGTGATCTAATTTGAATTTAAATATATTAAACTAATATGATATTGTAATAATTATGGTAACATAAAAAAAAAACAAAATACCCGACTGAGTTTGTTGTGGGATCTTCTCAGATCAGGGCGCGAAAGAGCCCTCGTAACTTTGGATTTTAAGCCGTTCTTTAGCACCAGACGTGCATTAAAATTAGAGTGTGGAAAAGGAAAAAAAAATATTATTTGATGATTCAAAAGTACTGTAATATGCCTACTTGAATAAAGATATTATGATTTGATTTGATTTCTTATGTTTTGTATGGCTGTTCCCTCCGGTTACGCTGTAAAAGGCGGCAGGACTGACAGCTAATGACATTCCGAATAAATAAATACTTGGCAGTTCAAATAAGTATAGGGTGCCCTGGTGCAGGGTATACTCGTACAGCGGTACAGATCTGTTAGAAGGCTGGTAACTAGCCACTGCTCAAGCTCCCTACCAGTCAGAGCCAGACAAAGTAGAAAACGTAATTTCCTAAGCTTATTCTACTTGAGATCGAATACAGGATATCTGCAAGCAAAGCGAGTTCTCGAACCGAGGCCGTCATACTTACCACCATATTAAAATTTATAAATTTGTATTGTGACTTCGTGGGACTATGAGGAAATCTGTTCTTAGTGAGTGTTTACTACCCATAGCTGCAAAAAGCAGCATACAATATTTATGTAAAATTTCAAGTCGATCGAGCGAAATTTTGTGAATAGTTAGTGATTGATTTTACTTATATTATTTATTCAGATGATGAAAACCCACACGTTTACGTTGCAAAAGCAATATCTGTCGGATTAAAAGTTTATTTTTTCTTGTAGTTATATTTTAAAATTGTAACAAAATATACGGAGACCTACTTTTTCATAAACCTACTCTGATAAAAGTATTATCAATAAAAAAGGAGGAAAAAAGAGTTTATTGGATTCAGAGTTTTATTAGGCTCAAACATTCCCTAATAGAGCGAACAGGTGTATTTAAGGACGTTTACGCTTTTAACTCTGCAAAAGGCATGAGTAGGGTCGAATGTGACTTAATAAGGTCGAACGGACCGCTAAAAAGTATATTGATATGACATTATATACCATAATGTGTTCCTTTATGATTTTTTATATTCAGTTAAGGCAGAAAACCTTACTTTTTGTATCGAGTTGGCTTTGATTTGTAATGCTATTATAGGATCGTCTTCCGCGCTACTCTTTAGAAGTGCCAAGGCAATGAAAAAGCTATTTACTTGTATTTACTACGATTATATGAGCATTTATATAAATTGTCGATATTTTGATCCAATTGCAATGGCTGTGCTATAAATGCTCATATAGATGTTTTTTTTTATTGACGCTGGGAAATGCATTTACGCACCCCAACCGAACGGTCATCGGTTGGGAATGTGGGACTCACTAGACAAAACCAGAATACCCACTAAAACCCAGCGAAACCCTCTTGTTCCTTTAGTGAGGGGCCAGAGTCTCAGAGAAAACATTCCACTCTGGCACCCCGGAATCGTTTGCCTTCACAACAGTGTTAAATTTAAAATAGAGGGAGGAGGCGGGACAAACCCCGCCCCCGTTTTCCAGGCCTTCTTCGTCGGCGAGCAGAGGAATCCGCGGCTTCCTCCCTTTCCCTGCTTAGTATCTCCTTCTGCAAAATGATCAACTCGCAGAAGTAGGTAATTGCCCTTCAGTTAGTATTGCTGGTGAGAATACATTTTATGATGTTCGCCAGCGAGAAATCCTCACCCGTCATTGGCACCAAAAGCTGTCGTTCCACTAACCAAGCCGGGCATACTGCTACCGTGTGGTATGCCGTATCGACTGGAGTACCACACCGTTGGCAGGCGGGTGTATCTTCACACCTAACAATTTAGTGCAGGTATTTACCAAAGCAACCGTGGCCGGTAAGCACCTGCACCAACCTGTAAAAGAGCGACCCATGTCTCCTACACAGCCCCTCCTCTAGGTGAGGACGGATTGCCCTCACTATAGCCCCACCAGATACTGGGACCCCAAGGTCGTCTTTCCATCTCTGGATCAAGGCTCTCTCGACTAGAACCCTGATCCTACGAATCCCATTACTCTCCGGCCAGCTCATATAGATGTTGATATACCACTAAAGTCTCTGTTTTAAATTTTACAATGGTTTTGAATTATAAGACTGTTACTACTAAGATTAATTGGTAAATTAACTTCAATGAAATAAAAGGGTAAACAAGTGTACGGCTTATCTGATGTTAAGAAATTTCTGTCCCGTCATTAGATATTAAATGGGTTGCATGTTAAAATGGCCATGATATGTGTCAGCTCTTTATTATAAGACTTTTAGTTCTAGAAAGTGAAATTCTATGACAGTCTTATTCTATTCCGATCAAGACTGATCACATTTGTTCTAAATTTTTGTTTTTATATTATGCGAAATTCATGACAAAGATGAGCTAGCAATGTTGTAAAACTTTTATTTTAGTGTCTAGAGCAAAATAGTCCTATAATAATCAAAGAGATGAATCTGCAAATTTTATTAATGCATGAAAATTAGTGTTTTTATAATTTGATGTTATAAAAGTATCGAGTTGACAGTTATTAATTACAAAAATATTATGCTTTGATATAGATTATATACTCGTATATAGTACACCAATATGGCATAATAACGCTAGTTTCACTTCTTAAGAAAATATTGGGTGTTAGATTTCCAGCAGAGTAAATTTAAGAAAATATAGTTTTTTAATAATATGTTTTTGATTCCACTCCGTGTTAAGGTGACATGGCCTTAAGCAAATTTGCCTTTCTGTATTATGCGTTGTTAGAACTTTCTTAGGTCACCCTGTTACATTCTTACACTATGTCATCACTTCCGATTATAAAACTACCAAAATGGTGGTGTATCATGGGGTAAGGCGGCGGACATTGAAACTATCTTTATTTAACAAAAAAAAAAGCTATACGGCATATATATCAATTGGGATCTTGTGCTTCTCTAACAGATAAATTCAAAGAAAAACCAATTCTCACAGTACCATCGCAATATATATTGAATAATATCTTATATATCCGTAATACCTTAATGAAATACATGATTTTAATACAAGAAATAAAAAAAGACTTGTAATTCCATATTTTAGAGTGAAGATGGTTCAAAAATCATTTGTGGGGATGAGCATACACATTTTTAACAACATACCGCAATCAGTTCTAGATTTGCCTTTACTAATTTTACGAAATATGTCAAAAACATACTGTTACAAAAGGCATATGATAATGTTGACGATTATTTAAGCGATAGAAATGTTTGGACTAGATTCCAGTTGCTCACAGAGGCAATATCTTACCAAACCGGTGGTAGGTTTGCTACCAACGGACAGACTACTGACGATTCAAAGGTGGTTTTTGTGACTACTTAAAAATACTTTGATTTCTTGATTTAGTTAAGCTACATGCATTAAAATTTATGATTTATGCAGATGTAAAGAAACTTGAAACTAATTTCTCTTTAAAATGTATTAATTATCCTATTGGTGATTTTTTTATTTCAAATTACTTAGTCTCTGCTTGCTTCTTTTAACGTCATTAAAAAAGAACAGAGTAAATCAAAAGTTGATGATACTAGTAAACCTTAATTTGGGAGGAAAAATAATTTCGAAATCCTACAAGATTGATGTTATCGTTAAAAAACTCATCGAGCTTACCGTCTTAAATAACGAAACAGAAAAATTATAGGTCGGAAATAAGATTGAAATTCTGACAAAACAGCTGCCTGCTACCAGAATTTTCTCTCGCGATATTAAAACTGTGGATTGAATTTTGTGCAACTCACTAAACTTTTATTATTGGTTAAGGTGACGTTTAGGTGAATCTAAAATTTTAGGAAACGGGAAATTCTACTAATAACATTGTTTTTATTCTTGGCAGTTTAACGTCTAAGATGCAATGTCTATCCGGAACGACTTAATTTAGCTTTGTTTTCTATACAGCATTACATCGGAAGATAAAGGTTTTGTGTGGCGGAAAATCTTGCTGATAGATTGGTAGCAAGCAACAGCTGAAGCCTTCCATCAGTCCTGACTAAATCATGAGAAAATACAATTTTTTTGAAATTCGTCCTGTGCAGAATCGAACCTATGATCTCGCCTGATAATTAGGGATAGAATATTTAATAACTGATAGGCATTCAATACCTGATAGGTATTCAATAAATAATAGGTATTCAATGACTGATAGGTGTTCAGTAACTGACAGATATATAATAACTGATAGGTATTCAATAACCGATGGGTATATAATAACTGATTGGTATTGAATACCTGATGGGTATATTATAACTGTTGGGTATTTAATAACTGATAGGTATTCAATAACTGATAGGTATTCAATAACTGTTAGATATTCAATAATTGATAGGTATTGAATAACTGATAGATATTCAATAACTGATGGGTATTCATACTCAGAGTACCCAGCATTATACTGGAATGTAAATTTTTCTTAGGGTTTTCCCTTTAGAGAAATTAGAAATAATATTCTAAATATAATCATATTAAGACTTCTGCGTTTACTATATGAACGTCAAAATTAATATGTATTTTTTAATTTATATATAGAGGATATAGACGTGAAATAATAAACATATTGTTTATACGTGGTTATAATATCGTAAATATGCTTAATTGCTACCAGATGATACTGCAACGCATTGTTTATTAGAGTTAATTGGTTATTGGAATTTCAATGAAGCTATTTATAGACTAGATGCAATAAACGTTTATTCATCTAAAATTCTAATCCAATCATTAAAGTCTGCAGCGCTCGCCGGATTTCCCAAAAGTGTATATTCGTGTGTAGGAAACAAAAATACAGTAGTCTTACATTTGAAAAATATATTTTCATTTTTAATAACAATACTTTTAATTCATTGTGCTCATGAAATATAAAAACAATTTCCAAGAGCTTTCAGAGGTTATTTTAAATATTTTACCCGTCAATCGGATTACTGCGAACAATTTATAAAAAACTCATGTAGAAAACCATATTGAATATTGTTAATTGCATTTTGGCATCAATATTTTAACGGCGTTGCAAAAGGGTTGAGAAATTTTTTTCTCGCGCGTATAATGTTAATTAAATTAATGAATATTCGGCATAATTTTTATTGGAGTGTAATTTTAGTTAGAGCCATTATTTAATGTCTAACATTATCCTATTGCATTTTAGTATCATATCTTTTGTGTATATATTTTCAATATGTATCTTTAGATATATTGATATTTTTGTATATAATATGTAGATATTTCATTAACACAATCATCATTTTCATAATCTTAGTTATAAACAAAAATTCGTCGTTGTCGTCGCTTCAACCGATGGACGTCCACTGCTGGACATAGGTCTTACAAAATGATGCCCACAAGGCCCGATCTGGCGCCATCTGTCTCCAGCGGCTACCAGCGACCCTCTTTATGTCAGCGGTCCACCTTGTGGGGGGGGGGGGTCTCCCTGCACTGCGCCGCCCGGTGCGAGGTCGCCGCTCCAGCACCTTCGGGCCCCAACGTCCATCGGTCCATCGAACTATGTGCCCCGCCCATTGCCACTTCAGGTTCCCGATTCGTAGGGCTTTGTCGGTGACTTTGGTTCTGCTACGGATCTCCTCATTTCAGATTTAATCACGTAGAGAAACTCCGAGCATAGCCCATTCCATCGCATGTTGAGTGACTCTGAGCTTTCGTATGAGCCCCATAGTCAGCGACCACGTTTCAGAGGCGTAGGTCACCACTGGCAACACGCACTGTTCCAAGACCTTTGTCTTCAGGCACTGAGGGTTATCAGACGAAAATATCTGCCGTAATTTCCCGAACGCCGCCGAACGAATAAGACCGCCTTTGCACGCTATAATTATGGTAATGAGTATCTTAGTTTATTTTTAGAGCATTTTTTGTTTCAAATAAAGTCGGTTTTTTGTTTAATTTTTTGATTTTCATCTTTTTTAATTGTTAAAAGGTTAGCGCTTATCTATTATGCGATTACTCACGTGATGGGAAGTGATTAAACAATTTACACGTAAGACGGGAGAGCTTTAACCTGGTAACAGGTAATATAGTTTTTCTAGTTACTATACAGTATCGTACGTTTCGTTTTTTGCTAAGTGGTACGTCTTTGCAGATAGAGTAAGGACTCACTTCCGAAGCTTCCCATCAGTTATGATATAGACAAATTAGAAAATGTTAAATTTGGGCATGTAGAGAGAATGAATGAAAGGAGACTGACTAAAAGCATTTATGAGTCAAGAGTGAATGCGAAAGTTGGAAGGGGAGGACCGGGGCGAACGTTCCTGGATCAAATCCAAGACATTTTAAATAAGGGCCAAGTCAAGAGTACTCTAAGCCGACGAAAGGAGACATGCAAGGATCGTGGCAAGTGGAAGTATGTTGTCTCTGCCTACCCCTATGGGAATAAGGCGTGATGCTATGTATGTATGTATGTATGTATTTCCTAAATTTGTCCTGTCTGAAGTCGAACACAGTACCTCTACTAGCGAATAAGTACTCACATCATAATGCCAGTAAGGCCCTCATTACTATCATCCCACCATGATGTTAAGTCTTAGAATTATTTTATATACAATCTTTTCAGGATATAAAAGATTACTTAAAAATACAGTGTATCTTGTGACAAACCATAATAATTTCATAGATGTTATAAACTGCCCGTACTGCATTTAGTGTACAGCTTTTTCTTATTCAGAACTCTTTTGCTTGCGTTAATGAAAGAGATGGTTACAGAAGCTCAACGGAGCGTGTACGAAGTAGCGGTATATAATGTGCTCCGGTTTACATGAGCTTTCTTTTTTTGCAAAATAATATTGAAGCTCTTAGAATAACGTACATTTTAAACT
Source organism: Elymnias hypermnestra (assembly GCA_015832385.1). Classification (NCBI taxonomy): domain Eukaryota; kingdom Metazoa; phylum Arthropoda; class Insecta; order Lepidoptera; family Nymphalidae; genus Elymnias; species Elymnias hypermnestra. The sequence goes on along the minus strand of JACTOM010000117.1, from coordinate 1,152,788 downwards.
TAAAATAACTTGCTCCGTTGCGTTTGAAAAAATGTAATGCAAATGAAGATTCTATGCTTAAAAGATTGACTTGTGGTCTTTAGATTACTATAACATATTGAATACTGTATTTATGGTTTAACATTGTATTATAGATAATACCTAAACTTACCTAGGTTTGTATAAAATTAATTAACTTCACATACCAGGCCGTGATAAAGAAAATACAAAATTAACTAGAAACCCGTCGCATTTACGTCGTGATATTTTAAACCAGCTCGATAAAATTCCTAATGGAATATTTAAAATCTTTAAATTCCTTTGTTTTAAACTCCCGTTTCAAACTGAGTTTATTATAACTATAATATATTATCATTACAACCAGTATAATTACGTGGTACATTCATTGACTATACAAATAAATAAACTAATTGTGTGTTTGTAATATCAAAATAACACCCACTTTTTTATTAAAATTGAATGTTTCTACGGTGAAAATAACAAAAATTACTTTTTTTTTGTTTGTCTATTTGTTGCGGCTAATCTCCGAAAATATGATATAAAGAAATAGCTATGGTAATGAGAAATTCCAAGGGAATAAATGATAAGAAATTAATACAAAATATAGTCGCACGATTCGTTATCATTACATAGATTATATTAATAGTTTAGAATATACAGAAAAATACAAATACATTTATTCTGTATACACGTATTAAAATTTTATAGGCTAGTTGATTCTTTAAAATTTTTTTAAAAGGTAACTTGTAGTATTTAGTTAATTTATCTCATTTGTATTTCTAAATATAAAATATTTCTAGAGCAATTTTCCAACCGAGAAAATAGTTCACAAACAATGGAATATATTTATCTATTTTATAGAGCATATCCACACAGCTTAATAGCATTTACATTGTGTACTCAGTGTAAAGGTTTCCTGGAAAAGATTGCTTGTTAGCGATAAGACCGTTCATTGTACGAACCTACTTACCATAATATAATGTTATTAGGGATAATGACCTTACGCGGTCTAAATCATACTGTGGCATAGCTAGAATTTACAAAGGCTTTAATAATATACTAGGTTAAAAACATTTCCTTGCAAGTACAAATGTATAACTACGTATACTTAACAAGACAGCCACACTTTGCTAGCACTGGCCTAGGATTCGCCTCCTGGCAGGGCAATTTTAGAACCTTTCGTTGGAGGGCACAGTTGGTGTAATTCTTACCAACGAAAAAGAGTGGAGAGTAGTGGTTTTATTATGCGAGACTGTAATTTTGTTGAAGAAAGTCCATGAGAGGCTGAAGGAGGACGCTGTGGACGCTCCAGTATTCCGGCGCAGGAAGTTCGGAGTTAAAAGGCGTAGATTTACGCTTCTCCTGCTTCCTTCTTAAATTTCTTAAGAGGAATCTTCCGGATTACCAAAGTTTATTGCGTCTACCATTCCACTGGTTTTTTTCGAAGTTTATAATTGCTGTTAGTCCTACTGGCTTTGCCATTGCGACTGCCTCATTAGTCTAGTGGTTAGTATGTTCGACTACAGACATGAGGTTCCTGGGTTCGAGTCCCGGTTCGGGCTAATTCGAATATCAATATTGAGTTTTCTATTAAGATTTTCTCAATATTTGCCTGAAGTTGGGAAGTTGGCGGTGTGATCCACCCCCGTGCCTCGGAGAGTACGTTAAGTCATCGGTCCTGCGCCTGATCTCTCTCCGCGAGTGTCGGATTCCCGTCACATCGGACTATGAGAGTGAAGGAATAGAGAATGCACTTGTGTACTATGCCTGCCATTCCGCACTGGAGCAGCGTGGTGGGTCTTTGCTCTAAAAAACCTCGCTCCTCGGAGTGAGGAGGCCTGTGCGTAGCAGTGGGACGTTAATGGGCTGCTACTTACTACTGGCTTTGACAGCGTAACCGAGAGGTGTGGTGAGCGCAGAACCTCCGCCGAGGGGTGGGCCCGTAAAAGGGCCCTGCTTCGTCGTGTTGGGGTTGTACAGGCATTTCCCAGCGTAAAAAAAGGGCTCTTTAAGGACTTTTCATTTTCTAGTTGTATACTATTCTATAAAATAAATTTGATTATTGGATTAATATTGGAAAACATTATGAACAAATTTGAACATGATGTGTGTATATAAATAAGGAGAATGTGAACTGATATCAAGAATTGGAAGACATTATGAGGTACATAAATAATCCTTAACTATTTGTAGGATCCACCTTTCTGTATTGTCATATGTATTAGTAAAATAGGTCTTTTGATTAACAATATAATAAGCAAAATTCATTAGATTCTCTCGTATTTAAATATATCAAGTAATAAATGCATTTTTCGATTACTACGCTATCAAACACAATATCGTTTAATAGAAAGAAACAACAAATGGCAGTGTTAACATTTTCCGAACATAAATTTGATTAATATTTGAAAACAACTGTCTAACCAGCAAATGTCATCCTCTATAATTTTAATAGATTGTAGATGAACTTGAGTAGATTAATTAATTAACGAGTGGATATTGAAAACACATATTAAGTCCTCTATATAAACTAACGAAAAAGTGTTTCGGAATTTCATTAGTGCTGTAGTTAAAAAAACTACGAAGCCGAGTGAAGCGTCGAGCTCGAAAATAACTTTGTAAGTGTAGGATAAAAAGGCCCCACTCTCTTGAAATTAATACACTTTAAGCGTGGTCATTTATAGAGCACTCCTGGCGAGTGTATTAATTTTTTTTATAAAACTTACAAAATAATTCACACCATGATTTAGTTTGTAGTGATGATTTATCGGCTTGAATTCTTAACCTATACTATTATTATATCCAGCTTAATGCACACACAAATTCAACCAAACCAGCTTAGCCTTTTAGGAGTATAGTTACATACACCTGCAGAAATAAATATGTAAAGAAATACTATTCCTGATGGTGTCACCCAGATGACGTATCTGCTACATTCTTGAATCCAACTGAACATGCAAAATATGTCTTTAAAATCGGTCCAGCCATTTAGGAGTACTTTTATAGTTCAGTCACATACATGTAGAAGGATTATATATTGTTGATGATAAACCTAACTGGTCCTGTGCATGATATATTATTAAGAAAATATAATGACTGAAAGTATGTTTATATGTATGTTTGTAACGTTTTCATACAAAAACTACTGAACCGATTTCAAAAGTTTTTTCACTATTAGAAAGCTGCATTTTCACTGACTGACATAGAATATATTATTTTTACACAAAGAATAGGGATTTCTCATAAAAATCCATTAATGTAACCCATGAGGTGAAAAAAAGTCGCACAAAAATCTGTCATCGCGTGCGCTGCGATGATAGAACATATAAAGATAAAATAAAAAATATTCTACAATATAATAAAACGTATTAAAACGTAGTTGTGCCAATATAACTTCTTTTTTACATTTTAAATGTTAATAAAAGTGCCAATAATAATCAAACCATTTTATTCAAACCTCTGCATTAATTCTTAAGTTATTAAATATTTTATTAAGACTTTTCAATACCTTTAAAACACTTTTAAATGATTAAAATCGGACATTCTTTTAAAAAGATATAACGAATTTTAAAATGTCAATCTAAAGAATATAATGTATCCCGAGTTGAATTACAGTCTCAAATTATTTTGCTGTACAAAAACAAAACTACGTTAAATGTTTTTTATAGGGAGCTTTTACATTAAATACATTTTTATAAGGAGAAGATTATAAGAAGTACTTACTCTAAATGCAAAGCTACTTAATGGTAAGCACCACATGCAAGCTTCTTTAACAATTAAAAATTTATGACTAAAACTTGTACGTTTTGACACAATTATGACATAAAGTATAAATTCTCTTCTTAAATATTATAAACCAAAGTTTTGTATTTTGAGTTTTTGTTTCTATTTTTAACAATTTATAATAATCGAGCTAAAAATTTCTGGAACGATTAAAAAAAATTTTTCAACATATGTACAGGATTGTTAAATTTGAATAATGTCGGGCTTTCTACGTTATTGATGTCGCCTGATCTCTCTCCGGTCGTGTTGGATTCTCGTCACATCGGACTATGAGATTGAAGGTGTAGAGAGCGCAGTTGTGTTCTATGTCTACCATCCGCAGTGAAGCAAACTAAGTGAAGCATCTAAAAATTGTCTAAGACCTGTGCCCAGCTGGGGGACGTTAATGGGCTGCTACTTACCTTATCTTATTATCAACTTAACACAACATTCACCAAAGTGTAAAGTTATAAAAAAAGTGATGTTGGTATTAACTAATAACATTTCTATAAAATTGGCTTTGAATCGAAATGTTTTTAAACTTTGTCAATTGATTTGTTACATATTATGTAATAAATAAATTTAATAAATGTCATGAGTATTTACAACTTTGCTTTTTCTCAGATCAAATAAAAGTACAGTCATTAGATTCGAATTGAAGACGTTATCTGGAAAGTTTAGAGATTATTTTAAAAGTTGATAATAGATTTCGATACGCTTTTTCAGAACAATAGTTCTTTTCCTAATCGTTTCCGTTTAAGATTACATAGAAGTAAAATTAAAACAGAAAAAATCCCGATTTAGAAAATAACTTTTTTTTAACACTAATACAACAGTCGCAAACTATTACTTAACACGTGTTTTGAGTACGCAATATTCACGTACACAATTTAACTTTGCTTGTAGATTGAATTATATTGTATGTTATGAAGGCTTCGATGACATTTACATATTTCAAAATATATTAAACCAGAATCTTTGTTACATTGCAAATAGGTATTGTGTTTTTGTAGACTACGTGGATCGTCTAGAAATATTTGTTGAAATGTGCTACGTGGTTTTGAATGTGCCCCTAAGGACCGAGACGGTGATTGATAGAGAGCTTTGTCATACCTCGGTACTGTTAACTGTCAAGTCGACTCCAGGGAAATTGGTTGAAAGCTTGTAGTAGGATTTCGTCCAAATATGAAGCAGAAGCTCACATACGACACTAGAATGTGCTACGATATATAGGTTTTTTGTATTTGTTATAGATCAATACGTTCAGAATCTATGTAAAGGAAATACAATTTTTATTTAGCTTTACTCAAGGAACACAAAGGAAGGTGTCACCAAGATATTTAATATATATTTATAGTAATTATAAGTAAAATGTCATTATTAATTCTTCCACACTGCTGTTTAAAAATGTTTACGAACTTTTTAAAATGTTAGAACATGTTAGATGTTTTAAGTGTTGCTATACTGATAGAAATGTTTACAAAAATTTTATAACACTTGAAAACATGTCATCGGCTCGCAGTTTAATAATAATTATGTTTAGAAATGTTTACTAATGTCTGTAAACATTTTTAAACAGCAGTATGGCAGCACCATATTATAAATGTTTTTGTAAAAACAGTAACAACTGAGCTTCTTGCCGATATTTTTTCGGTTTGAAACAAACTTCCAAACCAGTGGAAGATTCATTACCTACAGGTAGACTTTACTATTTAAAAGAGCTAAGTAATTTAGGATTGATTAAAGATTTATGAAAGGAATATATTAGTAAGTAGGAGCCCATTAAGGTCCCACTGCTGGGTACAGGTCTCCTGACACATATGAGAGAGGGTTTTTAGAGCATAGACCCACCACGCTGCGCCATTGCGAATTGGCAGGCATAGTAAATAAGTGCACTCTCTATTCCTTCACTCTCATAGTCCTATGTGAGGGCAATCCGACACGACCGGAAAGAGATCAGACGCTGGACCGACGGCTTAACGTGCTCTCCGAGGCACGGGGGTGGATTACACTGCCAACTTCCTAATTTCCGGCAAATATTGAGAAAATGTTAATAGAAAAGTCAATATCCCTTTTTTTAATTGGCCCGGCCCAGGACTGGACCCTAGGACCTCATATCTGTAGTCGAACATGCTAACCACTAGACCAGTGATGCAGTCGAGAGATGGTTCAGATTCTGAATCTGAATTTAATTCTGATTTTGCTTTTGACTCTGGTTCTGACTTTGATGTTGATTTTATATATAAATAATTTGTGGTATGGTAGTAATTCAGCCAATGTCCATCATTTAACACGTCGTGAGAACTCCGGAGGGTTCAATAATGGCGTTTATTTGCGGAATGGAGTAATTAACGCCCCCATTTATAGCTGGCAAACGTATCGACGACAGCTAAGAATATTAAGGGTGTCCATAATATGACAATGAAAATTATTGGAAATTCTTGTATGTAATTATAATTTATTTTCAGAAAGAAAATATATGAGAATACCCAGATAGTGGTAATAATTACAGATTACATAAGTTCTGAAGCGTTATGCATACTTCTTGAGAGTTGCAGGCTCCATTTCTGGATATGCACTACGGGGCTCTTTTTGCAATATTTATGGGCCTACTATTAGTTTAACTGCCTCATTGGTCTAGTGGTCAGCACGTTCGACTACAGACATGACGAACCCAGCACGGTTCCATCCCCGGGTCGGGCCAATTCAAAAATCAATATTGAGTTTTCTATTAAGATTTTCTCAATATTTGCCCGAAGTTGGGAAGTTGGCGGTATGACGCACCCCCGTGCCTCGGAGAGTACGTCAAGCCGTCGGTCCTACGCCTGATCTCTCTTCAATCGTGTCGGATTTCCGTCACATCAGAGTATGAGAGTGAAGGAATAGAGAGTGCACTTGTGTACTATGCCTGCCAATTCGCAGTGGAGCAGCGTGGTGGGTCTATGCTCTAAAAACCCTCTCTCCCAGGATTGAGGAGGCCTGTGCCCAGCAGTGGGACGTTGATGGGCTGCACTTACCTTTTACTATTTGTTTGTTTGTTTGCATTCAACATTGTGTTGCACTTCGATATTTATTTAAAGAACGAATTTAATTAAATACGTTTTTGATTATAGTTTTCGGCTACGTTCGCTACTTCCATTATACGATTGAAAAGTATTTAAATTGACCATTATAACTTACTTTTCATAACCGTCGATTCAAGTACAATAAAGTTGATTTAGCAAGATCTTAACTAAATAATAAATGTACTGTGGTGAAATATTAGATTAAGGGCCTTAATAGAATGTATAAAAAGTTAATATATGTTTGCGTCATGCTATTAGTTTTTTTATTGACTAGGTTACGCGGCGCGAATGAGGCGCGCGTTGGGGGACTGGCGAAGCTTGTTCGTAGAGTACGACAGTTGTAGTTTTGATATTAAGTGTTAATGTTTAAGAGTGTTTAATGTTTGATATAAATGTGTGTATAAATCAGAATCAATCAAATTATTCTTATGAACATGTGTTATTAATCTCTCCAATTGTGATATACTTTTCGGTGCAGGAATCGCGAGGAAAAGGAATATAGTAAGGGAAGTAGCACTTTGGCATATAAGTAGCCCATCATATCATGTTGCAGTGTGGTGGGTGTTTGATCTAAATACTATTGATCCAACAAGAGGGTACTTTTGTATCCAGCAACAGGACTTTACTAGGCTTCTTATATTGTATAATTTCGAATAAAACTCTAGGCTAAACACGTATCCCTATTAATTATTTTATATTTATCAAGAAGGTGTTAAGTGTCTTAATTAGATCTTAATAATAATTATAAAAAAACATTTTCTTTAAATTGTTATAATATACAATTTGTTAAATTAATAGTGGCAGTAACTTATTAATTATGACTGGTTTCCCGGTAAAATGAAGAATTCTCTAGGTTCAGTCTGTAAGTCGTCGTAAAGACGTATTACAAAGTGAGTAATTTAACAAAACGATACTAATTTAGATTGTACTTAAATCACTAACCATGGAATAAGATTTCAGTAAAGAGTTTAGAACTTTTGTATAAATATATAACCATGTCAGAGAATAAGAGAGAATGAGAGCATAAAGCAAAGGGGCGTAGAGTTTTCCGCCGACAACGTAATTAATGGCATCCATAATGTGGGTTCGTGGGGTATGTTGGAGCAATTAAACACTTTATTAATTAACTCGGATTATAATGTTTAATCCCTTAATGTTCCCGATATCAATTTACACAAACTCATTAACAATAATACCTAGGAACGCGACAGTTTCAAAAGTCGACCGCACCGGCAGGCCGTCAGCCGAAAACTACCGAGAGACGCGTCGGACTGCCACTTATTGACTCTGCCCCACGCCGATGGAGAGATGGCGTCAGCGTCCCACAGACTATTGCACTTCGACATACATTTATATTCATCAACGAACGTGATATACACTACTTTGTTTAGAAATTTCTTTAATAGTATTAAATTTTTAACAATATATATTAATAAGATCTAGAGAATCTATACACACTAACATTACATATTACATATAGAGGATAAATTTATCGGCTCTTAAAATATATAAAGAAAGAAATATACCTGATTGCATCACAAACTTAAAACTAACTAACGATATACGCTAGTGGCGATTTAATAGACAACTTCTTTATGTAATAACCTTGGAAGTGTAAGGCGACAGTAGACATTCTACACGTCGCCTTAAGTCTGAAGGGTCCTGTCCTATAATTGAAATTATTGACAGGGGTTTGAGAAATTATTACCGCCATTTATCACTTACCCACACTGACAACAGCTTATGAAATATTTGAGTATTAATCTTCTATTAGGTTTATGAAACAATATTCCTTAAATTTAGTTTTTGGGGTAAAGATCGTATGAATCACATGTAAGTGTCACTAAAACGATTGTAATGTATATAACTAAAACTTTAAGTTTAAATAGTCTTAGGCCTTTCAATGTAACTAAATTTAATGCAAGAAATATAAACAAAATTCAAGTAAATTACTAAGCCAGGTAGCAGTTTCTTAAACTCGTTATAGGTAAAGATTTATAGAAAGAAACCTTTCACATGCACCTTCGATAGATAAGTGCGTACAATTTTTCGAAAAATGAATTTAACTATTGAAAAAACTTAATTTATATCACACAACAAGATTGTCAAAATTTATTTGGACTTCATCAGAAAAATAAAAAATGATTTTCATTGAGAAAGAGAAAAAAACAGGAACAGGAAATATAAACTTTCGAAGAAATTATACAAAGTTTTTGTAAATATATTTATATTCGTGTATTTACTTCAATTATTAAGGAAACTACGTCATCAGAGGACCCTCACGGTATTTTCACTCAAAGCAGCACAAACTCTAAAAGCCACGTACGCACATCTAAAGGGGAAGTTACCTTATCAAAGCTAACCTTTGATGTTGAGAGTTGCAGTTATTTGGCTTTTATATTCGATATATTTCCTCAGTTAAAATTGCAGTTATAAAACATATACATAATATAGTAAACTTCTAATTTCGACTGTATTTGCATTATAACTCTGCTATTCTACATTTAAGTCGTGTTTTCTTTTTATTAAACTAGTAATGTCTAAAGTCTATCCACGTAGACAAACGATTCATAAATATTTTCACATATCGTTATAACCTTTATCCGAATTGATGCACAATTATTTAAGACAAACAGCATATTTAACAACTATAAATTTTAAAAGTTACACACAATAAAAGATAACAAATATTGACCGATAGAAAGAAAGGTCGATAAAATGTATTACGTATAATCTAAATATCTATGTGTTTCAAATAAAAATCACGTAAAAACAAACTAGGTTAAAGAATAATAAAATATCTATATAAAATATGCCACATTCTGTCTATATATTAGTGTTTAGAGACAAAACAAACTCCAATTTGTTAATACGAGTATATTTTGTCACTGAGCAAATATTTATTACAGTCTCTATTTAGTGTGTGACGTAGAAATATATTATTTTGAATTTGCAGTAATGTCGTTGATACATCGATGCTGGATAAATAAACATACAATTCGAAATATTCTCACTTTTAGTTAACGATCCATCAAAGTTCAGAATAGTCCATATTTTCATAAACACCAAATCGACCAAAATAACGCCGTGACACCATAAAATGCCATTAAACCATTGGGTCATTTAAATTACAAATTACTGTACAATTAATCAATTGTAAAGTAATTACTTGCTATAAAAGCATCAATTTGTCCTAAATATGACGTCCTCAAATTTTCCATTACAAAAGCAAAGGACCATTGCGACAACTTGGTGAAATTTGTGAGAAAGCAACGACGTCGAATCACAATAACCCTGACACAATGGGTCGTAGGCTGGGTCCAATCACTCGGTTCAATAGACGCATTGCTAGAGACCGCAAGAAAACTGACATTGTTTTTTTTGAAATTATTCATTTCCGATTGTAAGAATGTATTAAAAGGTTATTAATCTATACAGTGTATAAGGGCCTATTAACAACTCCCTTTTATGCATCGGTATGTTATTTTCTCAGGAGAGAGGGTTTAGAGTTACTAAAATACGGATCTGGAAGCCACATACGCCTTATTATTTCCACATTTAAAAAAAATCTCCCGTTTGCGCAAATACACTTGTAAATCTTGCTTAGAGAGATTAATCATACAACTAAGAGCTACATTCCCAATTTGAAAGAAAAAAGAACAAAAGTTTTTCTATATCAAACAATAACAAAAAGGAATACAAAGAATAACAAAATGCATGCAAAGACGGCCTTATTGTTCAGAGCAATTAACTATAATATAACTATTATATTGTGGTAGAGGACAAAAAAAGTATTATACAATATAGGTATAGGTATATAAACATTCTTATAGGTGTACACATATATATACACACAATAAATGTAAGATAAATACTATTATGTATTGTACATATAATATACAATTAACCATGACAACATTATATCGAACCTTAACATTAATACAGACAAAATAAAAGTTACTAAAATGCGCCATCAGAAGCAAATGGATGGGTGCCCATAAGGCTGGCAGCTTTACCTCTTTGGACAGCGATACTTATACGCCGTCCGAAGTACCACCAGGCCTTAGGGTCACGGGTGACATCAACTAAGTGAGATGAGATTTACATATAATAATTTCGGGCAATTACTGAGATTTCCTTAACAGAAAGTTTAATACAAATTTTGAAATGGCCTCGGCCATGCAGCCCAACAAGTTCATAGATAGACTAAATAAGGGAACGCTTCTATATACAGGTTTCCTCACAACTATTTTTTTCTCCGAAAAGTATAATGATGAATTATATAACCAAAAGCAGGCATTTTTTCATTATGACTGTAAAGTTACCTAAGCGATATTATAATTTAAGATTAATCATGCTAACAGGTAAGAGCGAGGTATAATCCTTTCGGTTTCTATTCTAATTTTATCGGAGGCCGAAAGGACGTTTTGTTAAAAATGAGGCTAATCAGTACCGATTCGTTCCTGGAATGATGGTAGAAGGAGTATTCATACCAGGCCAAATAATATACACCGAAAATGGAGAACAATTTGGACCAGATCAAGTAGTAGTTACAGTTGATGGTCTAAAATTTATGGATGCATATGTAGTAAATAACACAAGTGGGCCAAATTTTGTTCCAGGATAAACAATACATACCATTGATGGAACTCAATTCGCACCTGGGCAAATTATTGAAACGAAAGCGGGACGGACAGACAGACATTCATTCTCGGTCAAGTTATATCAACAGAAGATGAAGGCTCCGGATTTGTTCCCGGTCAAGTAGTTGATACTGAAGAAGGTCCTAGATTTATGCCTGGCAGAGTTATAGAAACAGACGACCGAGGAGTTACTTTTGTACGTGGTCAAATTGTACAAACATCTGTAGGTCTCAAATTCGTCGCTCCTGATTTTACTGAAAATGTAAGGGGACATGAATTTTGATAGCTCTATTCAATTTTTTGCCTTCGTAACACCTGTTGTTACAATGGTCCTACCAGTCCAGAACTAAAAAATATAGAAACTACAATATTTTAAATTTTCTGGGATTCCAACGCAGGACCTCAGCAGGCAAAGCGAATACTCCAACCATTACTCAGTTTACTATAGTAAAGCCCACTCCATTCATTTCATCGGATTACTAAATGTGTTGAGCTTTTCCAATTCGCAATCCAAATTTCAAATATTCAGTTACAGAACTAAGCTTTTTTTTGCTCGATATCAGTGTGTTAACATTTTAGGAACACAGTTAAAAACCTTTGACATTTGTCATATGCCGTATTCGATTGAAAGGCTTGTCTTTATTATATTTGATTTTCGTGTACGGAAACCGTTTTTTAGCTAAACTCCGGCTACAAAGGAAGTTAACATAACTCTAATTGTCGATTGAATATCATGTACAAACTGAATGTCTTGCCTATGAGGTAAGGTTGGCTTAATAATTATACTTAAAAAAATTAATAAAATAGTACAGTCTTAACAACTGAAAACGTGAACACATTTTCAAAATTTTGTATTTTTTGGACCTCACAAATCTTTCAGTATGTGCCAATTTTTAAATTATTTCTTAATTTTTTTTACTAACCTTGGTGGATACAAAAAGGTTTTTAATTTATATTTTTAAAAAAACACTAATAAAAATAAATAAAGATTTGCAAATGTTTTGTTTCTGAATTGCATTTAACAAACACGAATTAAATTTATTGAAAATGTATATTATTTTCAATGAATAGTATTTAGAATCATGCATACTTCAGACATACGATTATTTTGCAAGTGCCTAAATGCCCACAAACTTGGCCGTTCGTCGTTCGTTACTTTGAATAGTTAATTTTTGTGACAGTATAATCTATGAAATATATCGCTTTTTCAAGGACAAATGTGTCAAGTACATGTCCTAGAGGAAAATATCAAATAAAATCGAATATATCAAAAAAACACGATAGCTTTAACAAAATATATTCATGGCATTATATCCATATATCGAGGACAGTCATCCACATAAAAGAAATCCCAATCTAAAAAGCTCTTTGTCCGCTAAATGATATTGTTAAAATACAGAGTTCTATTTGCTAAAATGTACATCCAATATACAGAAGCTTTTTCATGTCAGGAAAAATATTGTTCCCCGTGTTCGTAGGTAATTTATAGCATCAGCACTTTACGCTACATTTGGAATATTCGAGTCAGTACACAAAGAGTAGCCACGCATGCTCACATTACGTAACAATTAATTGCTGCTTCATTAATCATTGATTATTATTTTCTATCGAAATCTTTATATATAAAAACGTTATTTGGTTTTATGAAAACAAGATGCAAGTGAAACTTTTTTAAAGTTGTACCAACGAGTGAGAATATTAATGTTGCACGATCAGCTTATGCGAGCCATGAGCGCCTTCATGTTGGCCTTGGCTGTTTTATCAAGTGCCTTGTACTTTATCTCTAATCCGCGCCGAGCTGTAATGCGATAGACGATTACAAAATTTGAGGAGATATAAATATATGTATATGTCAATGGTTAAGAAAGAAGATGTGCAGCACTCTCTTGCTCCTGCAGTGTGAAACAAGCAATGGGCCTGCACTGTGTCTTATGCATATGACACGAAACTGGCTATGAGAGAAAGAAAGAAAGAAAAAGAGTGCGTGCATCTCTCTGTTGCTCCTACAGTAACATACGAAACTTAATTCTCTCTTTCTAACTGCGCTTACTCATATTTCCCTCTCAACTTCTGTTCGCACAACTGCCTCACTAGAGTTTAAAATATTCGGTCACAGTCTTGAGGTCCTGGGTTTGAGTCCCGGGTCGGGCTTTCTATTAAAGATTTTTTCAATATGTTCACGTAGTTTGAAAGTTGGTGGCGTGATCCACCCCCGTGCCTCGAAGAGCACGTTAAGCCGTCGATCCTGCGTCTGATCTCTCTTCGCCCGAGACGGATTTCCGTCATATCGGCCTTTGAGAGTGAAGGAATAGAGAGAGCACTTGTGTACTATGCCTGCCAACCCGCAGTGTAGCAGCGTGGTGGGTCTATGCTCTAACAACCCTCTCTCCTGTGAGCGAGGCCTGTGCCCAGCAGTGGAACGTTAATAGGCTGCTACTTACCTTATCTTTTTTCGTTCGCCTCGCTCGATCAGACTTTTCGTAACGCTCACATTTTTATAGACTAATAAGACAATGTAGATCACAGAGTAGCTGTTATTACCGACTATATATGAAGGGCATATTTATATACTCTCATTAGAAATGCATTTAATTTAAAGGTAATTAATTTTATACGACCCCAAAACTTAATAAATGTGATTATAAATATTTGCGGTAAACTACAGCTAGATTAGGCCCAATAGCCTATGGCTTTTGCAACTTTCTAAAAATCGTCACGTAAGAAAAAAGGGTCCTACTCTATTCCGTCTAGGTTATTAAACATTTTTATTTTTCGCATATATAGTATGCGAATATACATGTATATAATGCACGACTATTATATAAATATACGCGTATATGTATCAATTATGAGATACTATAAAGAAATTTATAGCATATACTGTACTATATTACCCACGTCACTGTAACTTCAATAAAAACTTTTTTAATACATTATATTGCATTAAGTTTATCCAAAAGACCTTTGAATATATGTAATGCATTTAAATGTAATGTAATAGCTTGTTTCCAATCTTCGTTAATGTAATTCTCGAGTGAAAACCAACTGCAAATAAACTTCATTCAAAGCAACAAAATTGTTAACTTGTCCCAAGTGTGGATGAGAAATTTTAAACTTTAATGCATTTACATTTGCTCATAAGTAGGAAAGAATTATTTATTCATTATATGAATAATTCTTTTTGATCACTGTTGCAGCCAATAAGCTTTTGAAATCTATTAAGAATGTTTTCATTAAGTAAATACAAGTAATTAACATCATACTATTGTACCTTGTACAATAGTATGATGTTGGCTTGAAGTTATGAAAAGAGGCTTGTACCCATGTCCCATGGGTACAAGCCTCTTTTCTAATAGTAGCGAAAGCTTAAAGAGTTTAAACCCACCACGCTGTTAAAATGCGGAATTGTAGTGACGCATGTCAAAGAATTGTTTTAGAGGTAACCAGTTTTCCATTTTTTTTCACGTCAAAGCAGAATAAATGGTTTTTTTTAACAACATTTGTATATAAAATCGACTGTATAAGAAGATATATAACTCTTTTAAAAGTCTCTTCATTTCAACTATATGAGTAAATCTATACTCTTCTTATATATCACAGAAAATATAACTATTTGATTGACATTATTGACTTATACTTAATTGATACACATTATTAGTTCACTAATACTCTTAGTAAATACAAATCCCGAAATATTAATCATTATGTTTATATTAAATTAGTGACCGATTAAAAAGCGCGATATATATTGAAAATTTTAATTAAACTTTGCAAAACAGGTTTATTTTGTATTCCTAAAAATAATGATTAATTTAAAACTGGCTAAAATTTTTAAGCAGTTATACATTTTCATGAAATGTTCCCAAATTCTTACAATGAAAATCAAATTGTTCCTGACAGTGTTACAAGGGAGTGTAGTTCCCAATCTCGTGGAAATATCGGAAGATTTGGATCAAATCGTCATTTTAAACCATTCTCGAATCCATGTAAAATATATACAAAAATTTTCATTTCAACATGTCCAATCCTTTTTCGATTCAGTGACATACACACGAATAACAAAATATGGAAAGTTTTCGATACTCTTATTTACATAGTGGAGTTGAAATATGGTATCAAAATGTCTATCTAAATCCTTCATAAATCTACATAGAGATAATAATGTTACATTAAAATCTGTCCTGTCTATCAGGAAGAGTTTACTTAACATTTATATACTATGACTAGTAATTATAAATTATGATTCAAAATATCTCCCTTAGATTATAGTCGTATCCAATTTTAGACATCAACCTCAAATTTATTATCGGCAAACGAAGTGTATGTTGAAAACATAATTCTTTAATCTTGAAATCCTACAACGCCAACCAGATTTACATAATTCCAACTCATTTTGGGATCGCAACATGCTCGTTTATTTAAATCCTCAATTTAATTTAACATAATAACCCTTAAAGGTTGCGATTAAAAATTTGTATATATAATATTTCAATACCGGAAGAAATTTCAATTAATATTTATTACTAATGACTAGTATGCTTTTGAGATCGATCACACCCAAACACAATCAATAAGCAATTGTAATTCGAGAAATAAATAAAAACAAAAATATTTTTAAACGTATAATAATACCTACTTAAGAAATAAATGCATTATGATTCCTGAAAATATATTATCTTTAAACTAAGTCTTATAACTAAGACATATTATTCCTCAGACTGCCCGGCTGCGTTTTATGGGTCCCCGAAATTTTAACGGAAATAACCGTCGCCTACCCCGCCCCGCACGGACGTTTTTGGGTCGGTTGCCCCGAGGGTCGAAAGAATGCTAACAAAAGACTACCAAATGCAAAAATTTTTATGTTTGCTAATTGTTAAACTATACAATGATATATTTGTTTATTAAATTAAGACTCTGGTGTAGCGTCATGTTGTGCTAAACTTTGAGATAGCGAAAAAAGTCAGTCTTGTCTTTATAGCCTCATAAAAAAATTCAATCCCTTCAGGTAACTGAAGGGTTTATCATTGTTATTCATATCACTTATATAATCAAAAACACAGATAATCACTAATAAACACACCACTCATAAAATACCACAAAAAAACTTCACGACCTTCGATTCAACACCCGTACCGTTAGCAACGATCACTTTGTAACTGATTTATTTTTGTTTTTTCTATTGTCTGGTCTTATCTCTACGCATTTTTACGTTATGTTGTGACAGTTACCGATAAGCGAAATAGATAATACACAATATGACTTAAAAATAAAAAAAAGCGTATATTTCTGATTGCACGAGTTGAGGCAGGCACGAGTCAAGGCACGACTATCGTGTCAATCCAACTGGTAATTGACACGGTTGCTTAGTTTCGGCGTTTTTCGCGGTCAAACACTTTGACAGGGAATATATATTAAGGAAACATACATATATATGTCGGAGAATAAGAGAGAAGGAGAGCATAAAGCATAGGGGCGTAAGATTTTCCGCCGACATCGTTATTAATGGCATCCATAATCATATCAATCAATCAAAAAACACATCAATTTCCATACTGTGGGCGTTGGTGGGTAATGTTGGTGCAATCAAAATCTTTATTAGTTAATTAATAATCAGATTATAATGTCCAATCACTTTATGTTCCCGATAACAATTTACACAAAAGCACTAATTCTAGCTAGGAACGCGACAGTTTCAATAGTCGACCGCTCTGGCGGAGACCCGAGAACTACCGAGAGACGTGCGCCGGACTGCTACTATTGACTCTGACCCACGCCGATAGACAGATGGCGCTCCACAGACTACCACACTCCGACATTTATATATATCGCGTTCTGGTGTTCCATCGTTTAAATAAAGACAACCACAGTCAATTTGCACAGAGATTATTTATTACGTTAAACTAATTTATTAATTAATTGACAATAATCAATAATTTATGGGTGCAAGGTGTGCACCAGACAAAACTTCGAGTGAGAATGCCCGCTAGTCTAATGCACGCCCTTTTATACTAGTTTCTGCGAGTGGGGGTAGTTCGAATGTTGCTAGATGTTTGTTGCTAGCTAACATTAAAAATCGTTGCCGCCGTCATAAATATATATTGCCCGGCGGTGTCACCCGCACTTTTTCAGAACCAGAATTGTGAATCACGCTATTCCACTACTAGTTGGCAAGACAAAGAACTAGTTCCAGGATATTACTTCACCGAAAACCACAATAATGGATTACAGGGAAAAATTAAGCATCAATCTTTTCTGTTATAAAAAGATCCCTATTGTTGCCTGCGTAGGGTTCGAAACGACAACTTATCTAAACGAGAATCTATGTATCACACCACTAGGCCATCATGGCTTTCTTACAAGTCATTGTATCAAAATACTTTGGAAGTATTTTGACACAATTAAAAAAAAATTAAGTACGATGATCATCCTATGGTAAAAATGACATTATGTGGTGGTGCCACAGCGTCAGTTTTTCCGACTAGAATACGAGTTTTTGATTAAAAAAAAATATATAAACTATTCTGAATTATTTCTTAACCTAAAATTTTGGTTTGTGATGAATCCAAGGCAGCGACATCGATATTTCATATTAATATAATTTAACATTTATAGACTACACAAATTCGCAATTTTTGAGGAATAATTTTTTTGATGCAGCAAGTTAAATTATGAAATCAGAACCCATTTAGTTCGTCAGCATCCAACGTCGGTTTTTTGTTTGAAAAGGTCATTAGTGCATATTGTTCGATGAGAGCTTCTGTGTGTGTTTGCTAAAAGTTTTTTTTAAATATATTTCTTTGAACCTTTCATATGCAAAGAGCCTTGATTCATTTTAAATTTCATTAGTATATATTGCTCGAGTTTTGGCTAATTGCTACCATAGTTATAAATCTACTTCGCTTTCTTTTTGAGTCGCAAAATATTATAATATTTGTTGCTATGAATTATTTTTTCCTTTTATATTGATATAATAATTTTTTTCTTATGTTCATAAGGAAAATACATAGTTCTCATGAAAATAGGAATTTGTAGAATTCATTCAATCATTTAATAAAGCTTTTAATTTAAATATTAATGTATTTTTATATTTTAAAAAAGATAGATCGAATATTCTTCGTGTACCACAAAATATCTAAAACTAATAAAGACCTGTTTAATGCTTTGGTTCTAGAAGTTACTAGTATTAAAAAAGTATTTATCTATATTTTCAATGTATTCTCTCACGAGTTCTGAATATTCAACTATTAGATCGTAGATTTTTTTATTTGCCTTCATATAAACCGATTTGTGAGAATAACTGTTTTCTGAAGTAATATAGTTTTATTACGTAAACGAATATTAAATATAACTATATTTATAGTTATATTATTTAAATACAAATTTTCAAGAGTCTCTGACCAAGTCCGTCAATGACAGAGGCTGTTAATGTATTAATCAAACGACCAATTGATTAACTTTTAATTTTAAATGAAACATACATGGTAACTTCATATATTTCATGAATCTTTTCACACATTAACTTGACAAAGTGTACTTGAATATCGGTTCAATGCTTCTGCAATATAACCGTGCGCATAATTAAAAGGCGCTCGGAGCCATACAGAAGGAAATGCACCTAATTGTGAAAGGCACGTGAATATTTTCATAATAAAAGATCATTTCATAATGTTCAGTTGTAAAAGTTCGATATTTATTTTTATTGTTAAGTGAAAACTTTTAACTAGCCCCTACTACCGCTCGAATTCAAATATCTATAAAATTTTTAGTAAATTAAACTTAATTTAATAAGATTTTAAATGCGAAAGCAACTCTGGCCAATTGTCACGCTTTACCATCAAAACTACTGAACCGATTGAAATGAAATTTAGCACACAGATAGTATATAGCCTGAGAACGGACCTTTAGACGCGAAATCAGGGCATGACAATGACAATACTTCCATCCCTATTAGGGAATTTTTAACGAAACGGCTGGATTAATAATAAATTTACCCATAACGCTAAATATTATCAACAGTTAAGCGATTTGCGATGGTTGTGTAAGATGAATAAATATTTAAGTCAGTAGGGTTGTACTTAAGGATATTGTAAAATAACTAAGGTATGCTGGTTGTTAAAATAAAGGAGGCTATTATAATTATTATATCGATAATTATATGAGTAGCAACCCCAGTTAATTTTACCGAGAAAATAAATATGATTTTAAGACGTGGTTGTGTTAGATACCTGCGACAAGATGCATCCCATATGGGAGTCCCTATGAGGCGAGGGAAGTAGTTGAAAAGCGGCGTCTACGCATTGCTACGTATACAAAAATCAGATGTACGGAGCTGTCCATCCGTTGATAATTATTTTACAAAAGTTATTATATAAATGATGTGATATCATTAAGATATTATAAGTGTATGTTCTAGTTAATTTATTCTATATATATATAATACAATATTTCTGAGTAAATATAATGTTTAATATACCTACCTTTACCACAATGTAAAAGTGTATAAACATAAATATATGTAGTGTTGGCACTACATACAAATCTCCATTGGGTCATGAACTTTTAATGGTAAATAACACATCTCATTCGTGTCATATTCCTAACTATAGGTGCTTATCTCATAAGGATTTAATGTACGTGCTTCGAGTACACAATAATTATCCCCTAGTAAACTGATCGTCTTTCAAAGCCACAAGGCGATTTCTAAAGCAAACTTCATCAGCTGTTCAAACACTTCGCAAAATATATTCCTTAGTCCTTACGCTTCAGTTTCTATCGTCTTGTTTTATTATGAACACATTTAAGAACTGAGGATTTTGTATTTGAAGAGAAAATGTTATAAATACAACATATCTTTAGTTTTTACATTATTGGATATTCCAAATTATTACGCATTTTGAATACGTGAAAATAAATTAGTATACATACACAAAATCCATGTTATAAACAATTTCAAACCATAATATGTATTACTATGCATAAAGTTGTGCATATCGTATGGTGGATCAAGAATGGTTTGGGCAGGCATTTGTTTGGGAGCTCGCACAGACTTGGTAGTGATTGGCAGAGGGAGTCTGTCTGCAGACCGCTATATCAGAGAAGTTTTAGAAGAAAATGTCGTAGCGTTTGCCCCATATATCGGTGACGATTTAGTTTTTTGTAGGATAATGATCGGCGGCAAACCGCTCGGGTAACTCAAGCATATCTTAATGATATGAATATCACTGTTATAAACCCAATAGAGCACATTTGGAACTTGCTGAAAAGAAAAGTTAAGTCCAGAATTCCAGCTCCTTCTAACGTGGGTGAACTCGAATCGCCGTAGTTGACGAATGGCGGAGAATATCCCAGGAGACCATCGATAACATCATTCTTATATGCCTAGACGGATAGAAACTTTAATATGAGCACTTGGAGGAAATACGCGACATTAATCACCATTTTTCTAATTTAATTAATTGTTATTTTAACATTAATTTTCACATTTCCCGGTTACATAAAAAGTTCAAAAATGTACCAATTTTCACAAATATCCTTTACTCGCAAAATATGTTCTTAACGTGATCTCATTTTCAGTATTTCAAAAGAACTGTAGTAAATACATTTTAAAATAAAACCATATTTTTTTAATTACGGACTTTTTTTTTGTGTCCCGCTAAATATGCCGGTGTGTGTATATATTTTTTTACCCGCATTCATTTTCTATTTCTCTTTCTGGATTACTACTTATAGTAGGTTTAGAATCTTTATAAAATCATTTCTTTATTTTGTTTGCTTGCTTAAATTAAAAGTTTTCTCCTGTAAAATTAAGGAATGAGCTGTTGTGAATTTGTTGCACTGAAGCTGCGTTACATGTAAAGAATTTCTTCTCTCTTTTGCACCACCTACCAAAAGTCTCTTAATTTTGTCTCCTTTTTATAGATTCCAATTTTATAGATACAGTGTCATTAATCATATAGGTAAACACCTACAAATTACTATGGTAATGGAATAAGTAATATAACTAATTTAACAAAATCACACACACATTGCTAAATGAGACCCAGTACATACCATTATTGGTGTAGCTGTAAAATTTTACATAACTGATATGAAATTGAAAACACCGTTTATTGGTTTTTATTGGCTTATAAATGACTTTTCCCATATGCGTTAAATGTTACGATACATATGCTGTCGAAGCACATTTTGTTTTGAATTTGGTAGTAAATATTAACACCAAAGTGGACTGTGAATTTACAGCTTTAGGATATTGCGGCACAAATCATTCCCCTACGTATTTAGGAGTATATATAATGTCATACGCGACAACCTATTTTTATATTGTAATATACGAAATATATAACTTAGTGAAATATAGTTATGTAGTTTATAGTACAGTATAAGTATGTATATTATGTAGTACTGGAAGAAGCTGAAGACTACGAATAGTACTTATCTTTATTTATTTGTGAGTGGACTCTTTCCATAAAGTGAATCTGATTTTTATGATATTTTTGGTTTGTATTCAGATGGATTCAAGAATGGGTTAAATTAGCCATTCGATCGGATTTCCCAATATTTTAACGGGTTTAAGAACTACTCTAGTCGTTCAGAACCCTAGTAACATCATCTAAAAGCTTTGAAATCACAGTTGGCGTACGTCAAGGTAGTGCCCTTAGGCCCCTATTATTTAATGTTGACATTAATTACTTCACAGCAAAAATTCAAAATCGAACTTCGGAGAACCTTTTATTTGCTAATGATTTAGTCCTCGTGTAAAAATCTTCAAAAGATCTAAGAAAGCTTAGAGTAATGTTTATGCATTAGTAGAACTGAAAGAGAATACTTATGCTGAAAATTCAACCCTAATGCTACATTTAACACCGACATTAAATCAATATTAAACCTCTGTTCGAATGAAAGATTTCATGTATATAGGATCAGTGCTTTAAGAGGATGGTTTAATTGAAACAGATATGTCTTACAAAAAACATACGGCTCAAGTATGTGGCGTAAGCTAATTGGTGTTTTATGTAACAGAAAAATGCTTATAAAAACAAGGCGCAAAATACACAAAACTGCTATTAAACCAGTGCTTCTCTATGAATGCGAAGTTTAAGTTATGAAAAAAGACGCATGAACAAATGAAATGAATTCTCCACAGGACAGTTGGGCAGGCAGGGTCTTTCTCAAAGAACAAAGAACAACAAGGATTTTCAAGGTTACGAACATAAGCTAAGATAGTACGGTTTTTACAGTACGACTCTAACGATCGTGTTGCCAATAAGTGCTTTTCTATAGCTCCGAAAAAAAGGTAGAGAAAGGCCGGAAACCACATGGTTGAGGAGGGTCTATAGGAACCAAATAGAAGACAACAAAAAAAAGTGGCGCCTTATGGGTGGAGGGCCTATCTCGCAGAATCGCGAAAAGGCGAAAGCCGGTGATGAAGAACTACAAGGGTGACACTACTAAGAAACAACTACTGCTTATAAATCATTCTATACGGCCGAATCGATTTTTGCTTCGGATTTCCATGAGACCGGCAACTATGCGGGTGATACCGGAAACAGCTAGTATAACTTAGAAATTAAGAATGCGCATAACATGTAGCGGTGCCATTTTGTAACAATATATCCGGAATATCTTTGAATATCATTTTGCAACGTGAAAAAGTGCATGTATAAAGCTGAGAATTTTTATTGGATATTTCAAGGTATTCCAATAAGCTGGGATGTTTAACGCACACAAGAATTTCAGGTATTATACACGCCCATCGTAGGCGGCTATCGACAGATATGTAACATAAAAGATATTTTTACATTATTCTGTTACATTCGCGTATAAAATTTCGGACAATGGAATTCAGATAAGAAACGGGGTGAGAGTAAATTTATGGTTTCTTACGTAATATAGAAAAACAAACAGGGAATTCCGCTTGTTCAAAAATATAGGAATTTCATGTTTTAAATCCTTTACCATATTATGACTAGGTAAAAGTTACTAAAGTCCTAATTTATAAATTAAGAGCAATAAATAAATTAGGTGTCCTTTTTTACAGTATAGATTTTTGGTCATTGCTGACAAATTCTAATTTGACTTTTGTCTTGTCTGATAGTAAGGGATAATGCAATCTAAGATGTAGACCTCGTTGCCTCGTACTAGATAATTTTCAAATAATTGAAAATATTATTATTATTTTTTGTTTACTTTCGTTTCTTTCGTTATTGCTTGTTTTTATTTCTCTTAGTTAGTATATATTTTTTGCATGCTGTGGCATCCAGTAAGTGGGTTTGCAGTAATTATTTTTTGTAATTTATTAATTCTTAAATTTGCCACACGTCATTTAATACTTTAATATACTATTTTTCATAAAATATAAAATAAAAATATTTCATAAATTCTCTTTTCTAAATTTTAAATTAAAAAAAATTAAATAATAATTTCTAATATTGACAAAAACACGTGACATTTTTATTTACAATTCGTCATTAGAGATTTCAATAAATTATCTGTATTATTCGACACTTAATATTTTAATAAAAATTAAACTCGGAAATCTAAACTTTTACTTAAAAATTTTTTTGCTAAAAAGGTTTCACTTTTGAATGTGTACTTTGTAAGCACGCACTTTTAACTTTTTTTAAATAACCCGAGGCTTCCCGTCATTGTAAAACTTTGCAAATGGGAAGATACAATTGCTTATAATTTAGCGGTATTGATTTACCAGCATTCGTATCCGGGACCTTTGCTATCGATTTATCAGCGAGGCCAATAATATATTTGGTGTATTGATTATCGTATTTTATTAAACTAGTACGCACTTTGGTAAGCACAGAGTGGCTTTATTAACAATTCATTATTGTTATTTATAGAGTATTATTGTCAATATCTAACCTATTTGAAATCAGAATAACAATAAACCTTACACAATTTTCATACAAAATAAATATGAATTTTCTTATACAAATCTAATCTGATTCTAACTCGAATAAGGTAAATAAACTATATAAATACTTTAGCAAATTCTAATTTGGCAAACGTCGCGGACAAAATTATTTCCTTCATAAACCTTATTTATATCTAACGTCTAAATTAAAATATAGTTTTGGTTTTCAAAATCATTGTGTTTTACCATTTATTAGTATAGGTTGTCCAGATTACTTTGTGACCATTCTTACGTCAAAATTATTGTGCTATTCACGTATCAGAATATACGAAATCATTAATTATTACACTCTAATAAACATGATACGAGTACGTCTGTAATGCCACTGCTATACGTAAATTTGACATTCGGAAATGACATAATCACGTAAAACTGATATTTGAATAACGTAATTTTAGAGTCATCTGTTCACTGGTTATTGTATTAAGGTGTTCTGCAAGGATGGTGAGTGGTACTGTAATAAATATTTAGAATTAAAGTGGACCAATACACATTTTATATGTGTATATTTTACTACGTTCTTGTTCCATGTTGAGGTATTTATTTATGAGGAACACCAGCCGTTCTATTTTATGAGTTTGATTTATAATGTAAGAAGTAGTTATGAAACGATGAAAATTTAAACCGAAAGTATAAATGGAGACATTCAGTTTATATAATGTAAATTCATAATACATATGATGTCTCGGTTTCAATCCGTGGCAGGGAATCAAACCAAATTTTTTATAGGTCTGTTTTTGTAGAAATCTTTGACTATACTCAAAACATTTTACTTAACGCAAGTAACAATTTTAAAGCTATTTGTATAAATTCAAGGCCTTGCTGGCGCAACGGTGTGACTATTTACTTCGATTGCAGGGCTTCATTCCCGGCAAGGATAATTAAAGAAATTTCTTCTTTTAATTTGTTTGAAGATGGAATGGTGTAACGCTTCGGCCGTGGTTAGTTACCACCCTGTCTCTTACCGAAATATGCCTAGAAAATATTGGCGTTCCACTATTTAGCTGTGTATAAATCATAAGAGATAAATTCTCTCTCACCAGGTTAGCACGTTTTCATCTTGGATTATATCATCACTTACCATCAGCTGAGATTTAAGTCAATCTAATCTGTAAGCAAAAAAAGCTTAATATAAGCAGCGTTCATAAATTTTACATATAACAGTTTGAATAATGACAATGTATTCTATAAAATTCTGTTTAAATAAAGATAGAAATGGTATTGTGAAAAATTGCATATCTTTCACTGAAGAATTACTGAAACAACGGAACAACTCTTGAAGAATACTTCGAATATATCAAGCCAAATAAGAAGGTGCTTCAAGTAGAAGGATAACTTTTATCCAAACAAACGACAAACAAAATGTAGGTAAACAGTGTTAGCGTACTAAACTAAAAACTATTAAAAGTTATGTAGAATAAACTTGTAGTGCTTGTCCGTGCAAACACGTTTCGTGCCAAGAACTGTTCAAAGCTAACTCTTAACTTAAACAAATGTAGCCTCGAGTTCTCTTATTTCTAAATCTATGTTTTTATAACATCAGACAAGTTTCTAAATTATCTGCTTGATTTCTGTGTGAAATACTAATTCCAAAATAAATAGTTTCAAATTCACTTAGATAAACATAAAAAAAAATATTTATCGAAGTGGAAATTGTGATTTTCAAGTAGGAAAATATTTGGGGATGATTCCTTCATTTAATTATTAACACTAACAAGTAACACTGTTGTTAAAAAATATGAAAAGCTGATTGATGATATAACAGTTAATTTGGTAGGAATAGACCGTTAACAACTGCGTCATTGGTCTAGTGGTTAGCATGTTCGACTACAGACATGAGGTTCTGGGTTTGAGTCCCGGGTCGGGCCAATTCAAAAATTAATATTGAGTTTCCTATTAAGATTTTCTCAATATTTGCCCGAAGTTATGCTATGCTCTAAAAACCCTCGCTCCTCGGAGTGAGGAAGCCTGTGCCCAGCGGTGGGACGTAAATGGGCTGCTACTTGCTTACTTTTTAGACCGTTAACTACTGAATGAAAATTCGTAGCTAAATTATGAAATTAAAAAGATCCAACTTATTTAGAACAAGTACAAGTCAGTTAACTGAGAATTTACAATATAATCGGTTTCGTATACCTTACTTAGAGCTTTATCATCTCTGCTCCATCCAGAAAATCTTCGAAGGGAAGATAATACTATTTACTTTCGTGGGATAACGCAATTTGTGTTCATTGAATTGTCTGGATCCTCATTGCTAGGACTAATTTGCTTCAGCTGCCAGGTTATATCCCTAGTCTCTGACAACTACAAAACTACTCTAGTAGACTACATTAGTAGTTTAAATGCGAGTAATTTGAACTTACAAATTTCGTTCCGAATAGAATGAAAATATTCGATTCGAGTTTTGAATCGAATAATTCGAATAACTCGAAAGTTCCCTATAATTTGAATTTAATTTCAAATTCTTCCGAATTATTCGTAAACTATTAAATTATTAGTGAATTTTCGAGTATTTTCAACTCAGTGTTTCTTATGTTCAGTATTCAAATATAAATTTAACATTCTATATACATTTTATTGAAATATATTTACACAAATAGAACAATTATTATAGATTTTTATATTAAAGAGAATGAAATAACAGAAATTATATCGTAGCAAATACAGTATTCTACAAAATACAATATTTGAAAATTTGATATATATTTTTGTTTAAAAATAATACATATGAACACATACTTCTGGACACATCTATTGGCCCACGTTGCATTTTCAGCTTCGTTTGGTCCTAGCTAAAGTTTTATATTAGGTCGAGCAAAAAGTTTTTATGCAGTTTTGAACCTGGCGCATTCATAATTTAATTCAATAGTCTTTTTTTGAATTTCGAACACAGAATTTAAAGAAACAAAAGACAATTTGGAGCCTGTTCGTTGTTAACAAACAATCGAATACTAAAAAAAACTTGATTTTATTGGTTTACTCGGATTTAATTCTTGAAAGTGTGATTTTTCTCATTGGTTTTGCAACAAACATTACTTATTCTTACCATTAAGGTAAGGTTCTATCAATAATCAATGGATACTTCGCCTGAAGTCGCCGCCCAAGCTGTGGCACTTATCCAGGCGGGACACAGCCAACGAAATGTGAGTGTTCAACTTAATTTAAGTCGATCTGCGGTCCGAAATGTTTATTCGCGGTACCTAGAGACTGGCGGCTTTGTTCGTCGCCAAGGAAGGCCACGATCTCGGGTCACAACTGAAAGGCAGGATCGATTCATCGTGACGACCAGCTTGAGAAATCGTCACCTTACCTCCATTGAGATACAAAACCAACTTCGCGACTTCCACGGAGTATCTGTGAGCGCTCGAACAGTTCGGAGAAGGTTAAAAGAACGCGATATGGTACCACACAAGCCAGCTAATGGCCCCAAACTAACGCGAGCCCATCGAACAGCGCGCCTTCATTTCGCGCGCACTCATTTAAATTGGACTCAGCAGCATTGGAGCCGTGTACTCTTTTCTGATGAGTCTAAAATTGTGTTACATGGCAATGATGGAAGGAAGAAGGTCTACCGACGTAAGGGGGAGCGTTTTGCACAATGCTGCTTTGAAGAGAGGGTTGCTTATGGCGGTGGCTCATGGACTGTCTGGGGCGGTATATCCGCGAGCGGTAAAACTCAACTTGAGATTGTTACGGGACCACGGCTGCCAACATTAAATGCTGAAAGGTACATTCGTGAGTGCTTAGAACCTCACGTGATGCCATACGCGGACTATGTGGGCCCAAATTTCCTTTTTATGCATGATAATGCAAGAGCCCATACGGCCGGCATCGTCAGGGAATATCTTCGGGGTGTGAACATCACAGTTATGGACTGGCCAGCCAGAAGCCCAGACATGAACCCCATTGAGCACATGTGGGACGAGCTAAAAAGACTTGTTAGGGCTCGTCAGCCAGTTGCCCAGACGATGCAGGAGTTGAAAACTGCCATAGAAGAGGAATGGGAGATGATCCCCCAAAATTTCATAGAGCGGTTGATAAACTCTATGCCTAATCGTATGAGAGCTGTGGTAGAAGCCTATGGAGGCAACACGCGTTATTAAATTAAACCTTTATTAAATTGAACATGTTTTTTATTCAATAATCAAGTGCCTTCATCAAGGCGCATACCCGACTTGTTAGGCGTAGCTCCATGTCGTGTGGTATTCTGAATTCAAATTTAAAACATTACGATCGAAAAAGATGGTAAAAAGTACCATGTTTAAAACTGCATCAATAGTTTTTGTTCAATCTAGCAATAATATTTCGGTAGGGGCCATCGAAACCTAAACTATAAGGTGGGCCAATAGATGTGTCCAGAAGAGTATTTTGGGTAATTGATTTTTAAACGAAAACTATGATATTCGTAAGTCGAATATTTCGATTACGTTTTAAATTATTTAAATAGAAACGATTGAAAATCCATATTAATTCGCAAATCATTCGAAAATTTTCAAATTATTCGATTAGAATTTCGAATCTAATATTGAAATTCGATTCGAACGATATTCGTCTAGTGGTTAGCATGTTCGACTACAGACACGAGGTCGTGAGTTGCAGTCCCGGGTCGGGCCAATTCGAAGTAGATATTGAGATTAAGATTTTCTCAATATTTGCCCGAAGTTGGGAAGTCGGTGGTGTGATCCACACCCGTGCCCCGTGCCCGGAGAGCAAGAAGAGCGTTAATCCGCTGGTCCTGCGCCTGATCTCTCTCCGGTCGTGTCGGATTTCCGTCACATCGGACTATCAGGGTGAAGGAATAGAGAGTGCACTTGGGTACTATACCTGCCAATCCGCAGTGGAGCAGCGTGGTGGGTCTACGCTCTAAAAACCCTCTCTCATGAGTGAGGTGGCCGATTCCATGCAGTGGGACTTTAATGGGCTGCTACTTACTGCTGCTAACTGTCTCTTTTAAGTGTGATTCTAGTAGAAAATTTGAATATGAATTGAAATAGCAAGACCAAGACCAATTTATGAGAAATTATTAGATTAGGAGGTTGAAAAATTGTTACAAGTTAAAAGTAAACTTGTCCTGAGTCCTCTGATACTCTTGTAATCATATATACTATAATATATAAATAATAAAACAAAAATAAGTTGAACATAATTGGAAGACAGATAGGTAAAGTGATACTTTCTCAATCGAGACCTTTAAGTTTCTTAATTATGAAATACTAGTATATAGTCCTGGAATTTGAACTCAATGTATTGATGCGTCAAAATGTAATTATAATAGTTATTTGGAAGCAAGAAGAGACAGTATTTATTTTTAAAATCATTGAGTTTTACATTGATTTTATTTCGGTGGAGCGGTTTAATATACCTACATATGTTTTTACTTTAACTTTAGTTACAACTTTATTCTTCATCTCTTCGTGAATCTTCTGTCGGACTCATCCGCACTTTAAGTTTTAGTGGGAATTGTTATCTCAGAAAATCCCAGATTTTTGATTTGATTTGATTGGATAGGATATACTTGAAAAACATCTTGCTTTGAAAACAATTACCTTGAATCTTATTTACGAAGGCGATTGAACAATTACGAACGAAATCAAAGCGAAAAAAATTCGTTTCTTAAGCAAAATGTAATCGGTTTAATAATCAAATTTTCTCTGAATAAATATGTAGTAAAAACGTAAGACTTCAACTTGAAAAATAACCATTCTCTTTAAGGCTTAATAGGTACATTAGGGGAAAAGCGCAAATGTTGTGGAAAAGACAGGATTTTTTACCTTCGAGCAATTCTATTTGTTTTCTTTTTGTTTCCAACGGAAAAATAACTGTTGTTTATTATATTTCCCCCGAGTTTGAATGTAAAATTTTATAAGGTAACATATCTGAAAGAGGCGACCTTTACTTTTTACTTTAGAATGAAAGGGAAACGAAAAAGTTTTTGGAAATAAAATAACTTCTTCCTAAAGTTTTTATTATGGGTTTAGTGTTTTCTGTAAACATATACCGAAATCATAATACTTATATTACCTTAAGAAGTAATTAAATATAACAACGAACCTTTGTGAAATCACGAAGGGTTTGTTTTTGATATAAATAGTAGAAATTTACTTCATTAGTTATTATATTATATTAATTCATCGAATGAAATTTTAGGACAAAATATAGTTTTATAGGCAATTAGATTGTTTGGGCACCTTTGAGATATACAACAGCTATATAATCTTAAAAATTCTAATCTCATTTGATTGAAATATCTATACAGTACACTTTGAGATTTTAAATTTATTATCATATCATAATATTATACGTCCAATAGTATTATTAAAATTTGTACCATTTCCNACATGCTGTGCCGACCCCACCTAGTGGGATAAGGGCAAGAAAACAACAACATTATATTGATTTGAATAATTTGTGCACCACCTATTTACTTATTATTTGTCTTAAATAAATCTTTACCTATCTAAACTAATATTATAAAGAGGAAACATTTGTCTTTTTGTATGTATGTTTGTAACGTTTTCAAGTAAAAACTATTGGACCTATTTCAAAATTTTTTTCACCATTAAAAAGCGCCATTTTCACTGAGCGTACATAGACTACACTACTTTTTCAGAAAAAATAGGGATCCCTAAATAAAAGCATTAACCATTAATTAACACAAGGTGTGAAAAAATTGGTCATCGTGTGCGCTCGGAAAACGTGATACATACATACATACATAGCATCACGCCTCATTCCCATAGGGGTAGGCAGAGACAACATCCTTCCACTTGCCACGATCCTTGCATATCTCCTTCGCTTCTTTCAATCTCATTAAATCTTTCATACAAGTTCGTCGGTTTAGAGTACTCTTGACCTGGCCGTTATTTAAAATGTCCTGGATTTGGTCCAGGAACGTTCGCCTCGGTCTTCCCCTTCCAACTTTCGCATTCACTCTTGACTCATAAATCCTTTTTGTCAGTCTCCTTTCATTCATTCTCTCTACATGCCCAAACCATCTAAGCATACCTTTTTCAATTTTAGTCACTACGTCTTCTTTTATACCACAACGTTCTCTTATCACACTATTTCTCACTCTGTCACTCAGTTTTAATCCACTCATGCTTCTCAACGCTCTCATCTCTACCGCATTTATTTTACTTTTGTGATTCTTCTGCCATACCCAACTTTCACTACCATACATAAGTGTTGGCACCAACACTCCAGCATGC
The DNA here is from genome assembly GCA_015832385.1 of Elymnias hypermnestra. Lineage (NCBI taxonomy): Eukaryota > Metazoa > Arthropoda > Insecta > Lepidoptera > Nymphalidae > Elymnias > Elymnias hypermnestra. The sequence continues at coordinate 1,121,185 of JACTOM010000117.1, read as the reverse complement.
ACTGCCAGTCTAGCCCTTTGAGACACCATCTGGCTATTCATAAAAGCATGCAGAGCACCATTTACCATATTCCCTGCATTCACTCTCCTTTCGATATCACTTTCACATGTTCCATCTTTTGTAAATTTAGATCCCAAGTATACAAATTCTTTCACCTCTTCCACTTGTTCCCCATCTATCAAAATATTGCCATTCATCATAGATTCATCTCGTTCAAAAAGCATAACTTTCGTTTTGTTTACATTCACTTTCATTCCTTTCCCTTTCAAAGCTTCATTCATAATATTTAGCATCTCCTGAAGCTCGTTAGCGGATGACGCAAGTATTACTTGATCATCAGCGTAGAGTAAACATTTGATGAGTAATTCATTCATTCTTAACCCATACATACATTCTTTTAAATCTGTCAAACATTTATCCATGAAAAGGTTGAACAGCCATGGTGACGCAACACATCCCTGTCGAACACCTCTTTCGACAGGAAACCACTCCGTGTACGCTCCGTTTATTCTGACACAGGCACTAGAACCCTCATAGAGAGACTTCAATGCTTGGATCAGACAACCGCTCACCCCATACGTAGATAACGTTGACCACAGCTCATTCCTCACCACTCGATCATAGGCCTTTTCTAAATCTACGAACGCGCAATAAACTTTTTGGTGTTTAGCCAAACATTTTTCAGTTATGCACCGTAAAGAAAAGACCTGATCCGTACATCCCATTCCTCTTCTAAATCCCGCTTGCACGTCCCATATTTTCCCATCAGTTTCATTAATCACCCTTTCAATTAATATCTTTGCATACAATTTGCCGACGACACTAAGAAGGCTGATACCGCGGTAATTTTTGCACTCCTGCTGTGACCCTTTTCCTTTATATAGAGGGACAATTACGGCCTTGCTCCAATCTCTTGGGACTTGACCTTTCTCCCAGCATATATTGAAAAGGCAGTACAGCTGAGCTACCACAATCCCGCGGCCAGCCTTCAGCATCTCGACTGACACTCTGTCATACCCAGCAGCCTTACCTGATTTCATACCTTTTATCGCTTTCATGATGTCATCCATACTAATCTCGCTATCACTTGTCTTACATTCATTGCTATCCGCAGAGGCCATATTTACCTCTGCTTCATTTCTTTCAAACAAACTTTCAAAATGATCCTTCCATCTCTTCAATATCCATTCTTCTCCTTTTATTAAACTTCCATCTAAACTTCTGATTTTACAAAGCTCCGAGGAAGTAGATCTCCCTCGGGCAAATTGTATTGATTTCCAGAAAAACTTTTTGTTTGACTGAAAATCATCAGAAAGTCTCCTATCATACATATCACTGTATTCTTCTTTTTTCTTTCTTACAGCTTCTTTCACGATTACTTTCACCCTTTTGTATTCCATTCTTGCCTTTTTTACGTCATCATTCGTTGCCTTTTGCATTCGTTGGTTCGCTTTTGTAGCCAACCAATCGGACCAAGCTTTCTTCTTTTCACACACAGCTGCTTGAACATTTTTGTCCATCCACAAATTCTTCTCTTTCTTACCTTTCCTCCTTTTAGACACGCCACATACATCAATAGCAGCACCAACCACTCCATCTTTAAATTTATTCCATAAACTTTCAATCTCATTTCCTTCGTCTTCACTCTTGAATCGCCCACTCAAATTTTTCAGATATTCTTCTCTAACATCCTCTTCTTGCAATCTCTCCACTTTTATTCGTTCAAGAATGCTCGAGGTTTCCTTCTTTCTATGGCGCCACCGATTAAAAAGACCACCGATTCGGGCAACAACCAGGTAGTGGTCAGTATCGATGTCGACCCCGCGGTATACTCGAGCATCTAGAACTTTCTTCTTCAGTTTTTCGTCCACAATTACAAAATCATCATACTTCTAGCATTCCCTTCTTCCCTTGTATACACATGAATCCCCTTGTGATGAAAACGTGATGATAGAACAAAAAAATGTTCTTCTGTATTATAGAAGGTACCACATATCCAACTACTGTAGTTATGCCACTATAACTACTTTTTACATTTTAAAAGTTAATAAAGTTCCGATAATAATGAAATCATTTTATTTATGCTTCTGTATTAATTCTTCTTAAATGATATTTTATTAAAGACTGCTTCAATACCTGTAAAATATTTTTTAAATGATTAAAATAGGACATTCCATTCTAAAGATATAACGAGTTTAAAAATGTCAACCTAAAGAAAGTTTTAGAGATCCTTCTAACTGGGCCTGCGACTGGTGAGTTAGCTCATATTCTAAGGATACCAATGATGCTCACCGATATTCCTAAACAGGTTTTATTTTTATCAAGCTAAAATTACTGGAGCGATTTAAAAAATCTTTTAATACCTAAAATTTGCTAATGTCGGACATGCTTTGTAAATGGTGTTATGAATTTAAAAATGTATTAGTTGGATATATATTTGTACCAACATTACCCACCTATGCTCACAGTATGGGGATGGAATTATGGATGCCACTAATGACGATTTTGGCAGAGAACCCTACGCCCCTATGCTTTATGTTCTTTCTCTCTTATTATCCGTCATTAATGCTCTGGCGGACCGTCACCCGAGAACTGGAGAGACGTGCGCCGGATTATCACTATTGACTCTGCCCCACGCCGGTAGACAGATAGCGCCAGCGTTCCACAGACTTTTGCACTCCGACAGTTTTATATTCGTTGTAAAGTAAAATCTGTATATTAATTAGATTATGAATGTAAGTGTGTATCTAAAAATCTGAAAGGAAGTAATTAAAAATTAAGCGAAATAAAACTTTTATGTTAATGTAAATAAATCTATAGTCAGACTTTCACACTGCCACGAGAACGGTATCTACGCGGGTGAAACCGAGGGACATTGCTCTTTCACTCTCACTTCAAGCGATGGACGTCCACTGCTGGGCATAGTAAGTAAAAAAAGTAAGTAACAGCCCATTAACGTCCCACTGCTGGACATAGGCCTCTTTGTTCCGAGAAACGAGGGTTTATAGAGCATAGACCCATCACGCTGCTCAACTGCGGATTGGCAGGCAAAGTACATAAGTGAACTCTCTATTCCGTCACTCTCAAAGTCCGATGTGACGGGAATCCGACACTATCGGTGAGAGATCAGGTGCAGGACTGACGACTTAACGTGCTCTCCGAGGCACGGGGGTTCGGGCAAATATTGAGAAAATCTTAAAAGAAAAATCAATATTGATTTTTGAATTGCCCCGACCCGGGACTCGAACCCAGGACCTCATGTCTGTAGTCGAACATGCTAACCACTAGATCAATGAGGCAGTTGCTGGACATAGGTCTCACCTAACGATACCCACTGTGCCCTATCTTGTGCCGCCTGCCTCTAGCGGCTACCGGCGACCCTCTTTATGTGGTGGGTCCACCTTGTCCACCTTGCCCACACTGTGTCTTCCGGTGCGTGGACACCGTTCGTCGGATGTGTGCCCCGCCCATTGTCACTTCAGCTTCGTAATTCTTAGGGCTATGTCGGTGACTTTGGTTCTTCTACGGATCTCCTCATTTCTGAATTGATCGCGTGGAAAATCTCCAAACATAGTCCTATCCATCGCACGCTGTGTGTCTTTGAGCTTTTGAATGAGGCCTATAGACCTATGAGGCATTGCAACAAAAATTCACCATAAAACATATTGCTATTGGACAGTATTTACCACATATATTTACCACAAGTGAAGATGTCTTCATACTTATTAATGTTTGGAAATTGTCATCTTAAATCTTCGGCCTACATTTTTTTTAAATCGTATTACACAACGTCTTTTTGAAGCATTCACTCAAACTTTTAAGAGCCCTCAAGTGATTATGAGAGCCTTAACAGCGCTTAATATAAAGCTATAAAAGAATATTACGTTGTGCTGAATAACGAAGTATTTTAATAAGTACGTTTAAACTTATTGTTAATTATTTAATTTTTCCGTTGTAAATTAATGTGCCACTTGAGAATGCATTTATGAAACAATATTTAAATGATTACATTTCTCTTTTATCGGTTAAAGGCTAAGCTTTCCGCCTGCAAATAATGAATGCGAATACACAACGAGGCAAACAACCAACAATATAACGGCATAGCTAGAATGTGCGAATGCATTTTTAAAAATGCTTTCAGCTTCAATGTGCACTTGTTAGCAGATATAGAGTTTAGTGAGAATCTAACCGACTTATTTTCCATTCACTATTTGTTTTTGTTGATTTCATTATTTCCTTTGATTTTATAGCATTCTTTCAATATACTCGTACATCGAATCGCTTGTGATTTATTGTACGTGTTACATTATCTGTCTATATTTTACAACCAATTTGCAGTTTTTAATTGTGAACAGATTAACTTTTGATTGATGGTTTTATACTCTTAAATGGTCATCACCTTTTAGCGGAACACAAATTGTTTAATGACACGTCTTTCGTAGTAGGGTAGTAATTTGCTATAGTCTCTTCCACTCCAGATAAATCAGAAAAAAACAATGTTTTAAATTCCCTTTTTTTGTTACTGGGAAATGGCACTAGGGGATGAACTTTCGCAATCCTCCCTGATGTTCTGGATGAGTCCGACTAAAGGTTTACGGAGGTGGAAGGAGGTGCACAAACACACCGTTCTGGATGTCGTAGTTTAGTACTTGTATAAAGCCCTCCTATTTAGTTTCACGCCGTTCTAAAAATGGCCTATACCCTAAAATTCCGGCGAAATGCAAATAAAATAAATTGAAAATGCAATCCGCCTATTTGATGTCCTTTCCGCCATACGGTAGATATATGACGTGCAATTATCAAAGCCACGAAACCGATACTGCCAACGAATACGGATGTGTAAACCAATACTCGCATTGATTTGGTTTGCTGCTGGCATTCAATTATTTCGACTTTCTGTGACTGACTCTTTTTGTTGAAACGTTAGTAAAAAAGGGTAAGTAGTAACTTATTAACGTCCCACTGTTGAGCTCAAGTCTTCTCACACGTTGGCACAATGTTTAGAACATAGACCCACTACGCTCCACTGAAGTTTTGTAAATAGACGGGTTAGAGCTTAATAGCCCATGGCCATGGAAAAAATTAACCTGTGAAATGAACCAACGTGAATAGCGCTTAGAAGGCTGTTACTACATTATAAAATAATTGTGAGCGCTATGCCGTCATTTCTGAGTGGTACAGGTGAGTATGGTAATATATATTTTATATCCTAATATTTTTATTCGATACCATTTATAATGAACGGCTATAAGGTACAGCGGTAATATTTGATAACATTATATAAAAAAGGTTGCCTTACATAAATTTATGATCTTACAGCTGTAAGTAAATGTAGGCAACATTTAATGATTTGCCGAGTTATTACTGGTCTAAGATCATAAATTTTTGTACGGCAACATTTTTTTTGCTATAACGTTATTGAATATTACCGTTGTACCTTATAGCCGTTCATTATAAATGGTGACAAATAAAAATATTAGGATTAAAAAAAAAATTACTCACGTACTCATCTGTACCACTCAGAAATGATGGCATAGCGCTTAAAGTTATTTTATGATATAGTAGCAGCCTTCTAAGCGTTATTCGCGTTGGTTCATTTCACAGGTTAATTTTTTCATGGGCTTTCTATAAGTGTAATCTTAGTCTAGCATATAGTAGCGCTATAGTGTTGAAAAGTGATTTAGCTCTTTATGGTTGTGCACAGCTTCATACTGGACCTTAATTAAAATAAAACGTAAGGTAAATATTCTAGATTTGCCTAGTCGGGAATTGAATTTGGGACTTTTCCTAACGAAAATATGATTAAGAAAACCCGTTTAGGCACTGGAGCATTAGTACGAATCTATTTCCTTATTTTAGAGGATTCTTTTGAATGTACTTTACTTCAATTCTTCACTGTCATATTTATAAAATAGGAATAATATTACTATATTATAAAGTAAAATGATAAAAGTATACCCAATACTTTTCTCATTTTGATAATTTAATGTTGACAGCTTAAATCTAAATACTTATTGTTGATGTCATATTTCTTAAACAGTTAATTCTTGCTATTCTTTAATATTACGCGATAAAAAAGAGCTGTTAAGATTATATTATTTTCATTTTCGGGAATTTACTTGAAGCATCTGTTTTGCTCACATTTCAATTTCCCTTTCAACTCCGAATAAATAATAAGTAGTTATCATTTATGCGAGCTGTCTGAAATAATTATAATTTCTATAGGGCTTCCAAATTTTGGTTATTTATATTTTAACGAAAGCAATTAATCTCACAATTTTTGGAAGCCTCAATATTTTTAACTATAAATCTTATCTCTTTTTATTAGTACGTATTAACAAATGTTATATTATACACATCTATTTTTATTTTCTGTTTATATTATCTTAAATATGGAATATATATGACGAAGACTTCATAAGCGGCCCCATAGCGGTCTTGACTATCAGTATTCATAGTGGGTCTAGTAATAACAGGAACTTCAGAATAAGAGCATAGTTATATTGTCCATCGTCTCATTATTCTATCAACTTACAATTTTACACACAATTAATGAAATAAACCGAATAGGTTAGCACACGTAGTCGTTGCCTACTACTCCTTCTACTCAGGATATGAGAGAAAAAGGCTGAAGGTCCAGCAGATCAAGTGCCTACGTCTGATAGCAGGAGTTCCGATGTACGTCAGGAATGACGTTATCCATAGTTATACCAGGATGACCACCGCGGAGGTGTTCGTCCACCAGCTTGCGAGTATGTTCCGCCTGGCGGATAACTCTTCGCACACACATCTCCACGGCATTGCCAGCCAGTACTAAAGAACGGCAAACAATGGACGTCCTCTGCTTCGTGAGCTCCTGCTGCCTCCATCACCAGCCGTAGGTGTTAGCGGCGAAGCTGACGCGGTAGCAGCAACACCCGGAACATACCCCTCTCGGAATTGACCATGATGGATTCAGCCCGTATCAAATACGGGCAAAAAAGAGTACCGAGCATTTACTGTATGCCCGGTACTCTTTCTTTACTCTTTTGCCTCGAGGTCTCTAACCCACAGAATGCTGAAATGAACCCAACGGCGATTAGCACACGACCCTACTGTGCGGACTAACTCTATCCTTCCCGTCGACCGCCTGTATTCGTGGCGACACTCGACTCTATTCGTGGGTTACCCGCTCTTATTTCAGAAACACTAAATATTATCAATAGTATACTCGGACAAAAATATAAACAATATCAATGAATCATAATTTAACAACGATACCGTTTATGATTAAAACCAATCAATAATTTAATAATACATATAAAAAAGTGCATCATTTTCTATATAATACTCACTATAAAACTTAAAATATATGTAAAATATAATTAGCCATACTAAAGGCAGTGGATAAAATAACATGCATTATTTATTTATTATTAAGCCATGATAATTCCTTAGACTGCCAAGATTTGTAAGTTCTACGTTTTTTCGTACAAGTTTCTGCTGGACGGTTATCGTTCTCGATATAAGTTATAAAGATGACAGGTTACCTTGGTGTTTTTTCTGAATTTACATGTATTGATTGAAAAGGGATTACTCATTAAAGGAATTTGAGGTGAAAAACACGAAGTATTTCGGTCATGAAATTAGGAATTGCTGGCTTAGAAATGTTTTCACTGAGCCGAGAATATCGGGTTTACGGCAGAGGTCGTAAGCGTTATTGCGATTCGACGCGCGTAACCTTAATTTTCATTTTACAATCAAAATATGAAATAACCTTTAAACAGAGATATTATAATAAATCAGAAGGTTAAGCTAATTATTTCCTCTACCACCGTTCATTCGTAAAGAATTTGTTCAACTATGTTTAACAATTACACATTAATTCAATTTTTTATTACCTAATTTGTTGATGTGTGTGTGTTGGATGTAAAAAATTATTTAAAACCTAAAAATTAATTAGTAAAATAATAATAAAAATCATTATTTATACGAACACGAACGATATTTATCGGTTGACAGAACATTCTTTCTGGATCGGGAATTACACGAAATATATCACGATACCTCTATATATATAAGTCGGAGAATAAGTGAGAACCGATGTACGGATGCCAATTGTTTCTGCGTCTCGATGTATGTACGTCCTAGCGGTAGTAACTACTAACTAACATCCTGTAAGTCTTTTATAACTTTAGAAATTACTACATCGCGTTGCTGTACAACTTGGAACCAGTTGGTACTTTCATCTGTCTGTCATATCAATACGTTTTAACAGTGCACGTGACTCTACTGAACTTTGATCTGACGTTAGGGGTGTTTCGTTAATAGAAATCAACGAGCAACATAAGTTCTCATCATTTGTACTTGACATTAAACTAATGACTTAAGAAAAGAGAGTTACACTCTCAGAGGGCGGTAAAGACAAAAGATGCTCTAGTCCCTGATATTTAATTAAATCTGACAAGACTCTACCTCGAAACCCAAGACCACCTCGAACCCCAAGAACTCTACCTTCATTATGAGCATTTCTCCATGTTCAAAGAGGAACCGAATTTAGGGAGGGCTTCCAGTACAGCATTAAATAGATCTAGGCCCGACTACATCGGAAGAATGAATCTAAATTTTATCAACATACACTATTACATAGTCATGAGGGAGACCATCTACCGCGTTCGTAATAGTTACTTTGAAACACTGAAATTGTACACCACAAACCAAATGTCATCGTCAGAAATTCGTGTTGACTTTCGATTTTTTTTATGAAAGCAGTACTTTCTATGAACTCTTCACTAACGCGAGAAATGGGAAGAGAATTAAATAAAATGTCTTAGCACAATCTAGCTTAGTAAAGTAGTCGGCTCTATGACGCTGAT
>JACTOM010000117.1:960953-1110918 GCA_015832385.1 Elymnias hypermnestra | reverse complement strand
TCCATTATTTAATTTCTTATTCTGTGGGCGTTCATGGGTACTGTTGGTGCAATCAAACACTTTATTAATTAACTCGGTTTATAATGTTCAATCACTTAATGTTCCCGATATCAATTTAGACAAACTTATTAACACTAATAGCTAGGAACGCGACAGTTTCAACAGTTGACTGCTCCGGTCGAGCGCTACTCGACAACTCCCGTGTGACTCCCGCCGGACTGCCCACATTGACTCAGTCCACGCCGATAGTTGGCGCCAGCGTTCTACAAACACCTGCCCTCCACGACATATATATATATACACGTTTTTTTTTCAATACGGTCTTTTCATCAGCCCTCAAAGTGCTTGCGTTATATGTTGCCAGGTCAAGTTCATAAGAGGATAATGCTGTTCTTATCGCGTCGGTAGACCCCCCACCAAGTGGACCGATGATATCAGGCGGGTACAAGCGGCAGCCGCTGGATACAAGCGGCGCAAGATCGGGCCCATTGGAATTCATTAAGAGAGACCTTTGTCCTGCAGTGGACGTCCATTGGTTGAGACGACGACGACGACGACATACACCTTTATATATACCTACACTTTGGTAGAAAAAGTGTCTAGCAAAAATATGAAATATATCTAAAAGATTTTTTACTTGCGCAATTCACATTTAAATTTATAAGAATACTCATATTCGATTGCAGTCAATCTTTGTATTTAATAGTAATAGAATTTGTACACAATATATTTTTAATTATAATTAGATTTAAGCTTAACACTAAGGACAAATCTCTGTGGTTTTTTTATACTGTTAAGCAAAAACAGTTTTAGAAATTTGTGTATGTCGCTTCAACCGATGGACGTCCATTGCTGGACATAGGTCTCAAGTAATGATGCCCACAAGGCTCAATTTTGCGCCACCTGGTTCCAGCGGTTACCGGCGATCCTCTTTATGTTATCGGTTCACCTTGTGGGGGGTCTACCTACACTGCGCCGGCTGCTGCGGGGTCGCCAATCCAGCACCTTCGGACCGCAAAGTCCATCGGTCCTTCGGACTATGTGCCCCGCCCAATGCCACTTCAGGTTCGCAGTTCCTAGGACTATGTCGGTGACTCTGGTTCTGGTATGGATCTCCTCATTTCTGATTCGATCACGTAATGTATAATGATAAATAAATTTATTAATATAAATAAATTTTTGGTTTTTAGTTTTAATTTTTCTTATTTTTAATATATGTCCGAGTAGTTTCCCAAATATTAAGTGCAAGTGTATAATCATGTTTTTGGAATTGTTACTTAGTTTTAAGCAATACCCATTGTTTTACACATCTGTATGTACGAGTGACATTCTGTAATAAAGCGTATCTATTCCAAATACTACTCAATAAAATACACTGAAATTTTTCCATGTCTTTGGTTGGTTTCAGCTTGAAACATACATACATACAGTTTCACAAAAACAGTTGGGCCTAAAAGTTTTTGAAAGATAATTTTTGTCACCAAAAACACTGTGAACCACGCAATTTAATATTACTACTCCTTTTCCCACAAGCCATTGTGGGTAAAGGAGTAGTAATATTAAATTGCGTGGTTCACAATTCAATAGTAGTAGTTCACAATTCAATAGTAGTCAAGATGGCCTAGCGGTGAGAGCCTGAGATGCATGGATCATCATCAAGAAAAATCGAATCTGCGCAGGCACCATTAAGTGTCTCTTTACAAAAATGACACAGACGTTATTGTTTGGAATTTTTTAATCAATCATTATACTTTTCGGTGACGGAAAAGATCCTGAGGAAATCTGCGTATCCCGGAAGTGATTCTGAGACAATATGTGTAGTATGTCAATTCGCAGTGGATCTTATTGGGTTTACAATATAAAACCCTCTCTCCTTTAGGGAGGCCTATGCTCAGTAGCATGTTAATAAACTACCAATTACCTTCTTACCTTTACCCAAAATATACTCAGGTATAAATTACAAAGATGAGGGAAAGATATTAACAGATTTGGTTTGAACGACTGCTGGAATATTTAATGTTGCCGCGAAATCAGTTCAATTTAACGTTAATTGTTTAATACTTCCCTTTATTTGCCTTTATTTCCTTTCATGTAAACAGCTATTGTTACGTATTCATTATATTCAGTAGGTAATTATGTTAATGTTAACAACGTTTCAACGGATAGAATAATAAACTATAATATTGCCAAATGGTAAACGCCTTCCTACCTTTCTATTACTTTAAGTAATAACTGAAATTTATGATTATTCATATGTATTTATTAATGAATATGGTGATAATACATACTTTTTCTATGGACTGATGGAGGAATCTCGTAATAATTCCCATTGTCATATTGGCTTTTAGATAAATTTCTATATGTTGTACAACGACCAAATTTCAAGAAACCTATATATGCTTGGTCCTATATTATATGATTAACATCGCAGTTTTGAGAAGACATTTGTGAGAAAGGACAGTAAAGTAAACAAATAGAAATCCTTTCTCTCTCATCTCTAGGATTATTTCAATTCTCATTTACGATGATAAATACAGCACAAAGACGTTAATAACAGTTTACGATCAAGCCAGCCTAATTGAAAAAGAGCGACAGTCAGCGACTAATGATAAAAGCAATAATATCTACCCGCAGTGCACGCAACAATTTATACATTACAAATGGGTATAGTGACAGAGAATCCCAGAGATGAGAGGGAAGAGAAGCTACGTGGCGACGCTTCGCCCACGTCCCACGTACATCTACAGATGTTTCTAATAAATATTAAATAAATCCTTTTTATAAGCTTATATTGGTTCATATTATGTACAATAAATGTAGGTTATCAATAATAGGTAGACCTTATTGTACCTCTCCGTGGAAAGAAAAAGTGATACATTAATATACATTTCAGGGTAAATGTCACCCTTGTCAGAAGTGATTAGTAAGTGCGAATGTATTCATGCTGTAAGTCTGCGAACGTGCAAACCCTTCTCAAAAACCTTTCAATGTTTTCCTAAACTGAAAAGTTTGTGGATAACAAATGCCTATATACCCTTTTTTGATTTACTACAATTATTATTTCACCTAAATCTTAATGAAGATGCTTAAGATCACATGAGAGACTTGAAAACTATATCATAATTGGGAAAAGAACTATTACTGTTCTTCCTTGATATCTGATGAGATGAGAGCTGACTTTACTCCAACAATCGTTTCATATTAAAGTGTGACGGTTCACTCTCATTCTATACTCGCAAAATACAATGCACAGTACGCCAAAAGAACTTTTCACATGAAAAGTAATATCATCCTACGATCGATTTGCATTAAAAAAAACTCGAAAGACAACATTTTATTAAGTTCTTTACAAATAACTACGGAAGCTGATATAATATCTTCAATTTATACTATTGCTTGTGATAATATTATAAAGCTGAAGAATTTATTGGTTTGTTTGGTTGAATGCGTTAATCTCAGACACTACTGGTTCTAATAGAAATCGGAATAATTTGTTGAATAGTCCATTTACTGAAGAAAACTACAGCTTTATAATATTAAGTTACAACTAATAGCAGCTAATCATTAATGAAAAATGTTTCAAAAACGAGAAAAAATATTTGATTTTAGACCTTCCGTTTCAAATTATAAAACCATCATGTGTAACGGATTGTTCATCTTAAAAGGTAAAAACAATCGGTACAGTATACGTCTGTCTTTCAAGATATCTAACAATAATTTTTTTATCAAACATGTTCTCATCCCTCTTATGTGACGCAAACGAACTTAAGCGGGTCAACTAATATATCATGTAATATCTATATAGATTACGGCTTAAGACAATATGTTCACTAATTACAGCCCCAAAGTTATCGCAACGTAGCGAAGCATAATTTACCGATGTCGACTGAAATTAGAAACCTAGAATTATGTTCATTAGTATGAATCTGTCAGCTTGTGTTGATTCAGCACCCGAACAATGATGTGCCAAATAAGTATGCTCCAAGTGTAAAGCAGAGCGGTGAAAATTTATAATATTAATTTTAGAGTTTCGTAATAACATTTATTCATTTATTTATATACTCTTTATTGTACACCAAAGAAAAAATACAAATAGTGAGAGACGCACAAGTAATAATAAAACAAATGTCCAAAAAGGCGGTCTTATCGCCAATCGGCGATTTCTTCCAGACAACCTTAAGGAGAAGAAAATTGTGCTAAAGTAAGTGGGAGGTGTATAAATAAATAATACATACTAATATTAAACAGAGTAAACATATTATATAATATATAAATAAAACATACTTACATATACATATTAGCACAGCAATAATAATAAAATTTGTAATAATATAATCTAATTATATTACTTGTTACAGGAAATATTACAAAATAGATATAATTTTGAAAGGTATTCATTTTCTAATAAATTTGTTAATTAATTTAGGCTACTAATGCGTAAGCGCAAGCGCAAACTGAGCACATGATTCTCTTTTACTTCATACTAATGTAGAGATTAATAAAACATATTATTTTATTCATAAGTATCATTTTAATAATCCTGATTTATACACACATTCCTATTAGATATTAAACTCAATATATTAATACCTTCTTAACGCTTTACTGATACACTTTATATCAAAACTACCACTGTCGTACTCTACGAAGAAGTTCGCATCGCCATGTTATCATTAACTTAGTCAATACATAAACTAATATCATGGCACAAACATAATTTAACTTGTTACAAATTCTTTTATTTATTTAGAAAAAGATACACCATCGATTTATCACTAGACATTCTTATAAATTTACAACAAAGATTCGTTCAGTATTACAGGTGTATACAGCGCTATTGAATATAAATTTAAATGAAATCAAGTGTGATGTATACAAAAAAAGAGGAAAAAGAACATGCAAATAAAGAAAAATAATGAATATCAAGAATAAAAGTTACTTAGTCTAAAACTAAATCCAATCCAAATCCAAATACGTGCGTAAAATTTTTGACAAATTTTAAATAATTGTCACAACCGAGAATGTCAATATCACCCTTCCGTGAGACTATGTTGTATACCTCCATAAGTCTGTTCAAAGGAGCATATCTTCCAACATTGGTCCTAGAGCAATTTAAATTAAATATAATATGGTTCCTTGGGACAGATTTTGGGACATGAATATTAATTTTCTCAATATTACCTGAAAAATTAGTTTGGCCATGTAAAATCTTATAAAGTGTTTTTACATCATAAATTTTCCGCCGTGATTCTAAAGAACTTAGTTTAAAATAAGACATCTAGAGTGATAGTTTGAACGGTAGGGACAGCTTTTGTCCATAAAAGCTAGAAACTGGTAAAGCTACGTTGCACGCGTTCAATTCTATCGCTGTGCGTTTTATAGAAAGGGTTCCAAATGGGGGACGCATACTCGAGACTACTTCTTTTAAGAGATTTATACAAAATTAGAACAGTCTCAGGATTTTTGAAGTCTTTAGATATCCTTTTTACAAATCCAGTTAACTTCCAAGCATGTAATGTCATTCTGTCAATATGTTCTATAAAAGTCAACTTTTTATCAATGACGACGCCCAAATCTCTTACGGATGATGATGTAACGAGAGTAATATTGTTTATTAAATAACTCGACGTGGTAACGTGTTTCTTTTTTGAAAATTTTATATGAAGGCATTTTGCAACGTTTATGTCCATTTTGTTGACCTTGCACTAATTAATTATTGAATCCAGATCAGTCTGTAGCAATTTTGCATCATCTTTGTGGTTTATTGATTTATATAATTTTAAGTCAAAAAATGAACATTGACTATATCTAATGTGATCAGTGATGTCATAAATAAAAACTACAAACAGGATAGGGCCTAAATGCGAGCCTTGTGGAACGCCTGAGGTTGAAAAGTAATCTTTTAACACACTTAATCAATTATTTCACGACAGTACATTTCTTATTTAGTTAAGATCTTGCTTAATCAACATTATTGTACTCGCATCAACGATTATAATAAATAAATTATAATAGTGAATTTAAATACTTTCCAATCGTATAACGAAAGTGGCGAACGTAGCCGACAACCATAAGTCAAGACGGTATTTCGTTAGACGAATAAATATTAATGAGGTGCTGAACCACATCGGTATAGCACGTCGCCAAAATTTCAACTGCGGGCAATTTTCAAATTCGACTGGTGCGAGACTTAGTCCATAGAACTTGACCAATATCTCAACAAGCTGACTTCTATACCGACGATGCAATGATTAGAATATCTGCTTTTTATATTAGTAAGCTTTAATAAAACTCGGATACATTATTATAAGATTCATACTTTGTAATATTGTACAAAAGATATTCTAATTGCAAATAAGTAAAGTACAAACAATTTATAATAAGAAAATAAACTACCTGCCGTAATATACTAATTTATTAGTCTTCATGGTTCGTTATATCCGAATATAAACGTATCAAAAACCTGCAAGTTAATTTCCAATTATAATATTTAAAGTATGCTTTAGGTTTTATATAACAGATTGTCGAGAAATAAATCTACGAAAAATTTACTTCATTTACAATTTTTATTATAGTAATTGTTGTTACTAATACATGATGTGATTTTAGTATTTCACTTGTATTACCAAATTCCACTATCGTAGCCCCAATAGTTTATTCATTTATTTATTGCACATATAAAGAAACAAAAAAAAATAAACAATATTTGGCAAATGGCATGTAAAGGCGGTCTTATTGCTCTAAGAGATTTATTTAAATTAAGATATTTGTGAGGCGAAAAAAAATACTCTAAGGAACAATGGGGTTTCAAAAATAAATATTACAAACATATACAATATAAATATATATACTAAAAGTTCAATATAGTGAAATTAAGTAGAAATGCTACTAATTTACTAAGTAGTTGTATAAACGACGTTTAAAATTTGTTATATAGTTTGTACCATACCGTACGTTTATACATTATTTAGTCGGTCAATTATCCTTTATAAAGGTTAATTTATTTATTAAAAAATCTAATAACATTTATTTACAAATATAACAATATAGAAAGAGGGTAACTAGAAACGATATTACATAAAATAAACGTCACTATTGGGCTTATACAGTAATTATATAATATAAATTAATTATAAACTAAGAAAAACAGTTAAAATGTAAATTTGACACTTATAAGAGAGAGAGACGGAGAAAAAAATCTATGGTAATTTATGCAATAATACAAGAACTTGGCGACGGAAACTAACTACTTTGGGATCGAAAATATGTAATTTAGTATTTAAGAAGTTTAGTATTTAAGAATTTAGTATTTAAATCGTATTCGTAGCCAATATGAATACGATTTTAACACGAGTGAAGTAATAAATTTGTGCGACTTGAATGCAGCGGAAAAATGTTGTATTTAGTTGTCGATCGTGTATTGATATTGATTAAATTGTCAGATACGACAATTTAATTTAATGTGTGTAAGAAGAGATATATAAACTATAAAATATTTTGTATAGAAGAATTATATTCAAAAGGTTTCGTCGTAATAATATAGGGTCAATTTTGAGATGTTTTAATTTGTCGTCATGAGATAAATGCTGAAGGTGTCTTTCAAATAAAAGCTCTATGTCCGAAGTGGTTTTAAACACATATAAATTCTTCCAAACTATTTAATAAAAGTCCACAAATATTTAACACAATATATTACACACTGCACTACTTCAGTACACTATTTTATTATTCACAGCACTTTAATTATTTATCACTTTACTAATTTCAACACTTACTATTAAAAAATATAACTGAACTGCCTCGAGTATCTTTACCAGAGTTTTTATATCGCTCCCCGTGGTGGGGCGAAACATCGGTAAAGATACAAGAAAGAGCGCTTCCGCTTCCTTTTAAACAATAATTGCAGTAAACTAATAATTGTACTATTTTCACTTTAACAATACATCTCCTAATAAGTTAATAATTGCTAACACAAATTATGCGCACAAATCTTTTCTGAACCGCTTCAATACTATTAACATAAGTGTTTTGATTGGGACTCCATGCTGCTGCATTTTCAAGATTGCTACGCTACAAGACTTTTGTACAGGTTTTTTTTATTACACTTTAAATTGACTACATTACAGAAACCGCTAACGCTTACATAATACACCAGGACTAATGCTTAACAATGTAAGGCTATGCGCATTCCGCAATCACATAACATAAGCGTATAACCGTCAACATGCAATGTGCATGTAAATTTTCGTACGCATTTCCCAAATAGCTGCTCATTCGCCCAGTACTTTCCGGAATACGAGCAAATCATAGAACAAGTTAGTGTAGTTCATTGCATATAATGAGTTACCAAACACTTCAGCTTTTTCTCGCAGTAACAATAAGGTAAACTGATATACAATCGGAATATATAGTAATTAATAATATCTTTCTCTTTATTGCTGACTAGCAACCCGCGTAGGTACCGATATCATGGCAGTGGAAAGTCTTCCAAGTGGGATTATATATATATTTTTTTTCTTGGTGACAGTTTAGCACTTGACTGGATGGAAGCGCGCTAATCTGGGTAAGAGGCGAAGCGGAACACAAATATCTTTGTTTTGGCGGTAAGTCTTTGCTGGTAGGGTGGTACCTAGCCATGGTCGAAGCCTCCCACCAGAACAGACTCAGACAAAAGAGAAAATACAATTTTCGAAATTCGCCCTACCGGGGATCGAACCCGGGGCCTCTGCTAGTAAGGCGAGTACTTGCACCACTGCGCCAGCGTAGTCATTTTCGTTAACATAAAAGTTATTAGAAACACACTTACATTCATAATCTAAACACTATACCGATTTTACTTTACAACGAATATAAGGTAAGTAGCAGTCCATTAACGTCCCACTGCTGGGCACAGGCCTCCTCACTCGTATGAGAGAGGGTTTTTAGAGGATAGACCCACCACGCTGTTCCACTGCAGATTGGCAGACATAGTACACAAGTGTATTCTCTATTCCTTCACTCTCATAGTCCGATGTAATGGGAATCCGACACAACCGGAGAGACATCAGGCGCAGGACCGAAGGGTTAACGTGCTCTCCGTAGCACGGAGGTGGATCGCACCACCAAATCTTTCCCAACTTCGGGCAAATATTGAGAATGTTAATTTGGCCCAGTGCCTTTCAATAGAGATAAACAAATAAAAAATCTAGATCTAGTTATGTAATCGCCATTACCTTTGTAACTGGGTCGAAATATTGTCAAAATTTTAGAATAATTACTCGTAAATATGTTTTAAACTTGTATAATTATTTCATATTATTTGAGTAGCAATTTACGTATAGTCCAAATTTTTTTTGGCTTCTAATCAAGGCGGGTTATTCCCAGCTGTAGCTCGTTAATAGGCTTAATTTTCTTCTACAATGTAAAATAGTCGAGATCATGTGTTAGAAAGAAATCTTTATCATTACAGTAAATTCTATAAGTGAAGTTTAGTATTTGATATTTTATACTATATGCAATACTATCAATTAATTATGACACAAATTTGAAATAACTTTGTGAAAAATTTAAAATAGACGATTGTCATTAAAAATTTAAGGACTGTAATATAAGGATTATACGAAATACGTTTTCCCTTCAGGTCAATAAATAAACGAAAGAACTATCACTATATATAGATCAATGGAAATTTTGAAGAAAAAAATTAGTTAATACTGTACGAATTCATGATTATTATAAAAAAGGGTTGTCACAATTTATTAAATTCTGTGAGAAATTGAGCGAGAATGGTCCGTTTAAAGAAAGTTTAGATCATTATTACTGTTGAAAAGTCTCATTTGAGTTTAATTGATGCTAGTCACGTCGCTATTCGTGTTTCCCTCTTTTAGCATTAAAATTTTCACACGAATATTATTTATAAATGGAATCATGAATGTATTAAATATGTAGTTATCAAAAAAATATAGGTAATATATATTTATATTAAATTAAATCATATAAGAACTATTATACGTTTGTAACATACAGACGTACAATAACTGAACTTCTAAACCTATTTTCTTGATTTTTTTGTTTTTATATCTAGATTGTCGTTGTTTTTTTTAAATAAGATTATTTTATTAAACATAAAATACAACATATAGTAGTTCTTAGGAACATTGCGTGATTTACATACGGGGACACGCTGATCATCGTTTTTGTTCCATATACAATGTACATTACATAGGTATGTTAAACATGAAGATATAAATAGATCCTAATGAAATAAGTAAACTACTAGGTCCCTTGTTCTTCAACCATGACAATAAATTTAAGAATTATTTATTTATTTAACACTTTCTTGAACCAGACACATAATAATTGGTTAACATGATACCACAGTATTATCTCATCTCCGGCAATCGGAAATATAAACATCTTTTTCTTTTTAAGTCATAATCTTTATTATTTATTTCTCTTCTCGGTAACTGCCCTAACAAATTATGCGTAGATATAAAACCAGACAATAGAAAAATACCATAAAATAAAACAGTTATAAAGTGACCGTTAGTAACGGTGCGAGTGTCGCGTCGAAGTTTGACGGCCTCTCTGGCGCAGTGGTGCGAGTATTCGCTTTGCTAGCAGAGGTCCCGGGTTCGATCCCGGTAGGATGAATTAAGGAAATTGCATTTTCTAATTTGTCTTAGTCTGGACTAGTGGGAGGCTTCGGCCGTGGCTAGTTACCATCCTGCCAGCAAAAACGTACCGCCAAACAAAGAGATTTGTGTTCCGGTACGATGCTGTGTAGAAACCGTAAGGGNAAAAAAAATTTGTTAAGTTTTCTAGTGGTATTTTATAAACTGTGAGTGTTTATTAGTAATAATTTGTGTTTTTGATTATATAGGTGATGTGAATAACAATGAAAACCCTTGAGTTAAATTTTATTTTTTAAGGTATGAGCCTATGAATACAAGACGGACTTTTTTCACTTTTTCAAAATTTAGCGCAACATGACCCTATACCAGAGGTTTAATATAATAATAATTAAATCATAACACTTGGTAGTCTTTTTTGAACATTTAAGCCCCAACAAATTACTGGGCTAACTCAAAACCCCGCCGGACGGACGGATAAAGAATATTTAGATTTTGAAATATTTATTATTATTTATCGCTTGAACCACACTTAAAAATTTATAAAGAAGGAAGATTGAACTTAATGAATTAGTTTCGCATAATAGGCGGTCTTGTCGTTTTGAAGCTATTTCTTCCAGACAACCTTAAGGAAGGAGACAAAGCTGAGAGAGTTTAAATAGGTGGTGGAAAAGAGTAAAATAATCGTCGTCGTCGTCGTCTCAACCGATGAACATCCACTGCTGGACAAAGGTCTCTCTTAATGAATTCCAATTGGCCCGAGCTTGCGCCGCTTGTATCCAGCGGCTGCCAGCGACCTGCCCGATGTCATCGGTCCACCTGGTGGGGGGGTCTGCCGATGCTGCGTTTTCCGGTACGAAGCCGCCACTCTAGCACCTTCAGGCCCCAACGTTCATCGGTTCTGCGAACTATGTGCCCTGCCCATTGCCACTTCAGCTTTGCAATTCGGTAAGCTACGTCGGTGACTTTAGTTCTCCTATGGATCTCTCATTTCTGATTTGATCACGTAGGGTAACCCCGAGCATAGCCCTCTCCATTGTAATACTTTACTTATATTATATGAATAGAAATAATAGAGAACATATTATATATTATGTCGTCTGTTAAATGACAATTTATGAGAGAGAGAGAGAGAGAGAGAGATAATAACCGTATATTTAAAAAAGCATTTAACGATGATGCACATTGTATTTACTATTTATAAGATTGTTCTCGTAATGTTCTTGTACTCGGACGAGGTTTTTAACTATAAACTATTTCTTAATGCATCGTCAGTGTTCCGTTACTAAGTATATTATAATTACGCCCTAGTTAAGTTATTGTAGTAGTATTGCGAACTTGAAGACCCATATGTAGGCAAAGTTCATAAGCTATTCAAACATGATAATGTATTCCTCAGGCTTTTACAATAGTTTGCGCTTAACAATAGAATACGGTCGGCTCGTACGACAGATAAGCTTCTGTTTCGCGAGCAAAGAACAGGTATGAATAGTGTTTTACATGTAATATAAACAATTTAACTATTTACGTTAAATAAACTTTTAAATCTTTTATGTGAGCTTTCAATATATGGCACTTTTAATACTTCCTTTCACAACAATTATTTTAAGTAGCTGAATAAATACTGACGAATATATAATGATGGTGATTTGGATTGACAAAAGATCAAAAAGTTTTTTATATTAGTATATATATAGGTAAAGACCCTAAGACTTACCAAACGCAGGCCTAGTAATATAGGTCGCTACAATTTTCTTTAGATTAACGTTTTTAAATTCGTTTTTCACACACATATTATAATTTATTACTTTTTGTAATATGTACATATTCAGATACATTTAATACAATTTTTTATTACAATTAACCACGATAACATTATATCGAACCTTAACATTAATACAGAAAAAAAAAATTAATTAAAATGCGTCATCAGAAGCAAATGGCTGGGTGCCCATAAGGCTGGCAGTGTTACCTCTTTGGACAGCGATACTTATACGCTATCCAAACTACCAACCCGCCTTAGGATCACGGGTGACATTAACTTAGTTAGATGAAATTTCTTTAAAAAAGCTTTTAGCCTCAGGACCCCACGTTCCCAATATCTCCACGCCAAAAGGCACAAATATGTATTCTAAAGCAAGGCTCTCATATTTGCACCTCTTGGCATTTTCACCTAATGACGCCGCCGCTCCCGCTGATTTGGAGGTAGCGTCAATTTGTGATGGTGCAAGCGTATCAACACATGTAGCATGCCACATCAACGACCTCCCTTTTTTCCAAGACATCAACGACATACCATCAGGTCTCATACCATCATCACGTGCAATTCCATTTGGATTGAGAATAGCCGGCACGTTCATGGTGACAAGTCCTTCTGATGATGTCGTTGATGCCAACTCGAGAGACGACCAGCGCTACGAAGACAAGACAAACCGTGGTGACCGACTTGATTCACCCACTCACCACATTTACAATGATGGGGTTCTGTTGTTTTCACACCCAGACGCAGACACGTAGATAAAGATAACGTAGTCTTGTCTAACAAGATAATAAATTCGATATATCTTTTGAATGGAATATCCAATTTTATCAATTTGAAAAGTTGTTTTACTGATATTGAAACGTCCTTTAATATAATATCTTAACAGGATAAGGGTTAAAACAGAGGTATGAATAATATGATTTGATTAATGTCAGTACTTTAATTATCTTTTAAAATGTAAAAAAGTAGTTAGAGTGACACAACTACAGTTGTTGGACATATGGTATTACGAACTTTTTTGTCGATATTAATACGTTCTATAATATTGTTAAACACCAAAAAGTTTATTGCGCTTTCGTAGATTTAGAAAAGGCCTATGATCGAGTGGTGAGGAATGAGCTGTGGTCAACGTTATCTACGTATGGGGTGAGCGGTTGTCTGATCCAAGCATTGAAGTCTCTCTATGAGGGTTCTAGTGCCTGTGTCAGAATAAACGGAGCGTACACGGAGTGGTTTCCTGTCGAAAGAGGTGTTCGACAGGGATGTGTTGCGTCACCATGGCTGTTCAACCTTTTCATGGATAAATGTTTGACAGATTTAAAAGAAAGTATGTATGGGTTAAGAATGAATGAATTACTCATCAAATGTTTACTCTACGCTGATGATCAAGTAATACTTGCGTCATCCGCTAACGAGCTACAGGAGATGCTAAATATTATGAATGAAGCTTTGAAAGGGAAAGGAATGAAAGTGAATGTAAACAAAACGAAAGTTATGCTTTTTGAACGAGATGAATCTATGATGAATGGCAATATTTTGATAGATGGGGAACAAGTGGAAGAGGTGAAAGAATTTGTATACTTGGGATCTAAATTTACAAAAGATGGAACATGTGAAAGTGATATCGAAAGGAGAGTGAATGCAGGGAATATGGTAAATGGTGCTCTGCATGCTTTTATGAATAGCCAGATGGTGTCTCAAAGGGCTAGACTGGCAGTGCATGCTGGAGTGTTGGTGCCAACACTTATGTATGGTAGTGAAAGTTGGGTATGGCAGAAGAATCACAAAAGTAAAATAAATGCGGTAGAGATGAGAGCGTTGAGAAGCATGAGTGGATTAAAACTGAGTGACAGAGTAAGAAATAGTGTGATAAGAGAACGTTGTGGTATAAAAGAAGACGTAGTGACTAAAATTGAGAAAGGTATGCTTAGATGGTTTGGGCATGTAGAGAGAATGAATGAAAGGAGACTGACAAAAAGGATTTATGAGTCAAGAGTGAATGCGAAAGTTGGAAGGGGAAGACCAAGGCGAACGTTCCTGGACCAAATCCAGGACATTTTAAATAACAGCCAGGTTAAGAGTACTCTAAACTGACGAACTTGTATGAAAGGTTTAATGAGAATGAAAGAAGCGAAGGAGATATGCAAGGATCATGGCAAGTGGAAAGATCTTGTCTCTGCCTACCCCTATGGGAATGAGGCGTGATGCTATTTATGTATATAATATTGTAGAACATTATTTTGTTCTATCATCAGTAGATTTCGCAGCGCACGCGATGACAGATTTTTTGGGTTACAGTACTTATTTTTATTAGGAACCCTTATTTGTTTGTCCCCTATCTCGCTTAGTAAAAATACAGCTTTCTAAAGGTGAAAAATTTTTGAAATTGGTACAGTAGTTTTGTGTAAAAACGTTATAAACATACTAACATACAAAGACACATATGTTTCCTCTTTATAATAAGTTTGTAATAAACCAGTATCTGCTGCAGTCATTCTGTTCGTGCATTATCAATATAGAGGTTACGTAAGAGCTCGGAATACAATCGCAATGAAATCAGAAAATATTTTAGAGCTGACATTATTTTCACAGGATTTGTGGAAACAAGAATTTTGACATTTTCCAGCGTCCCCAATTGTCGTTGGTTTTTTGGTTTATGACGCTGAACTCGAATGCCGAAGCTAATAAATTCCAACAACCAGATATTGGCCAATAGTTAGTTCTCCATGTTTGAAACTGTTTTATGTATACTCAAATGGTATGCAATTCATCCATTGTATATATGAAACAGTCGCATTCGTTACACCATTTTAACTTAAGAACGATTAGATCGACTTTCATGATGGTGACTTATTATTTATGCATATTAATTAAATACTTGACAGTTGATTTTAATTGGGTTTTAACTAGATTTAAACAATATCTATCGACAGTCGAGATTCATAACATTTCCTGTCGGTAATCAAACCTGTAACATCTTGGCATAGCGAATGAAATCCTACCATTGAGCCTTCCACGGGTCCAGAATCAGATAAATTAGAAAAAGCAATTTTCTAAATTGGTTTTAGGCACAAACCCCGACCTATAGGTCAAGAGTGTGGGACTCGGCGAGGAAGGAATACCCACTAAAACCCAGCGGAACCCTCTTCGTCTATAAGTGAGGCACCAGGTGCTCAACTTTCGCATTCATCCGTGGGACCTCAGATGACTCCAACTGCGGACTCAAGGAGGCGGGAGGAGGCTCGCGAATACGCGCTGCGAGCATCCACTGCATTCTCCCTCTCTAGATCATGGTTCTCCTTAAGCAAGACTACGGTCTTGCAGAAGAAGGTTACTCCTGCCCACATCCTCTCATTGTAAAGCATCAAATCTATAATGGTCCACAGTGAGAGATAGCCGTCGATCAGCGCCACCAGGAGGTGATGCTGAGGTCCCCAGGCTGTAGAATCTGCCACAGTGTGATGCGTTGAGTCGACAGCTGCACCACACTGTTGGCAAGCAGGGGGTTAATTCGATGTAGGAATTTTCCGAAGCATCCATGCCCGGTCAGAACCTGCACCAATCTGTAGAAGAGCGACCCGTGGTCTCTGGAAAGTCATTGTACTAGATGAGTTCGGATCGTCGCCACAATGGCCACGACCGCTACTGGGGACCCAAGGTTCTTCATTTATTTTTTGGACCAGACCCTGGTCGGTCAGAGCTCTGATCCTCCGAACCTGGTCGGCATCAGGCTACAGGTTTTGTGCCCTCGCCGCTACCGTATGTTGGTACACGGCCTCAAAAACTACGCCCGTAGCATCCGCGGAGGATCGCCCGCCAGAAGAGTCAGCGCTATCCAGGATACTGTATGGTACCTCCGTATTGCCCTGATCCCTATTATTTTCTGCGCCTTACGCAAGCACAGGATATTTGGTGCAGTCTTGCTAAATTTACCCTACCGCGGATAATATCCTGCGCCTCTGATAGCAAAGATTGTATTCGCACTACTAAGCTACCGAGAACGTCATTTGCTCGAGGATTTTTATTTTAAACAAATGTACTATTTTGATATATGTATTGTATATGATTTGTATACGTTTCACTTATAAAAAATATCGTAATACACTTCTACGATTTCTTATTGGAAACACCCAGTATGAACATATTCAATCTTTATATGTTATTAGATTTATTTATAGATTAATCACTAATTAACTCTTCACATTTCACTGAGCATTACGGATTTCGTCGAAAATCCTAATTAGTCGAAAAAAATGAAACAGATTAATTAATGTTTATCTTAAAAGGAAAGGTAAATATCGCATATTTTGGTACGATGTTTGTATTTTGCCTTAAATTAAAGTGTTTTTTTTGTTCATGGTAAAACTTTGTTGTTGTAGTTTTGTAACATTACTTATCTCTAAAATGAACTTCACTACTTGCCAGATAAAAAATTAAAGAATTGGTTACATTATTAGTTAGATTGGTTTTCTGACTTTTCACGAAGAAAAAATTACGTTATTATGAGATCACTCTTAAAGGTATTATAAAAAATATATATTCAAAGTCAAAATCAAAGTCAAAATATCTTTATTCAAGGAGACCTTTACAGCACTTTTGAATCTTCAAATATCGTTTTTTCCTATATTATTTCAATTTACCACTGGTGATGATATTAAAGAACGACTTACATTCTAAAGTTACGAGAGTCCTTTGCGCCCCGTTCTGAGAAGAACCCACAACAAATTCAGTCGGGTGTACGTTCTTTTTCTCATCATCAATACAATATATTTCTTTAATCTATTCTAAGTCGGTTAGAGCAATTCATTAACTCCAATGCTATCTTCTAAGTGTCTCATTAAATTTTAGAATGATTTCTCAATTAGCTTTCTCTTAAATTTATTAAGAGACATGTATGTAATAATATGGCTGAGTAAAAATAGTACAGCTGGGTCCGAGAAATATGCACAACCGATATTTTTTCTTAATTTTAGTTCAATGCTTACAGTGAAGCGATTGCTTAAGATCTCTAAAGAGTGATAACACAGTCTCAGATGGAATCGGGGAACCTGATAAGGTAATTTTTAATTACATGGCATACAGCGTCTTTCTGGAAAAACGATTTTGTTGTTTTGCGTCACGTCTTTGCTTCTAGAGTGATAGGTATAGTCGAAGCCTCCCACGAATTCAATTCTAGACAAATTAGAAAATACAATTTCTCTTCCAGGATACGATCGACCTCAACTTAAATATGAGTCCGTCCGTTCGGAAACAGAAACTTTATCTTATCCGTCAATAATTATGCATAAAACTTTGAAATGTCTTGATCCTTACTTGATAGTAGGCGTTGTCAATAGTTGTCTGGTCATCTGGATCGAAAATCCTTTAGCAGACGTCTCTTGGGAGCTATGTTTCAAAGTACGTCTTTAATTAACAGCGGTCTGAATAACTTGTCTATAGTTAAACATACTTAGGCAATTAGTAAGTTGAAATACTGTACCAATATCTAAATTTGCGTAGGTGTAATTAAGATCCGAAATATTAATGCCGCGTTAAATTATAAATTAAGTAATATTATAATTCTAAGACTATAGTGAAGCGAAATTAATTTTTTCGTTCGGATTATACTTTCGGATTATACTTATATATACGCTGAATACGACGATTATGCTGATATACGCACCTGTTAATTGATTTTTATAGAAAACTGGTAATATTAATATCGTATTTTTAGCACTAGCGAGTAGTTTTTATGTTTTATCGGCGATATTGATGTTATGGTTAACAGTGCAAAAGGATTTCCACAGGATTGAAATACTTGAAACTCCTATAGATTGTAGTTGCTTCGTAAAAACATATATTAAATATTAAAAAGTGCGACTACATTTGCATTCTATTACATATAAATCTTCATAAATCAAGTGATAGTCATTAGTATTCCAATATCTCTCCAGTCGTTAATACTTCAGACGATAATAGATGGTAGTAATAATTCCTTTACGCCGGCAATGAATCCAATTACTGTGCCTTTCATCAGGCAATATGTTGAAAGAACATAATGATACTTTTCTTTAACATTTTTTTATAGATACAATATGTCAACAGTGGATAGCGTGAATTGGATGTTCAGAAGCATGAGAATTTATTAAGACAATTAAATAATCGCTACTTGTTGGTGGGACTTCACCATTTTTGTAAATTGTTTATATATTTACTTACAAATAAAATTTATATTTATCTTTTGGGCCTCTTTGTAGTCAATATTTGAGACAATCAAAGTTTTCCTGATATATGTAATAGTGACATTTCTGGACAATTAATCGTTATGAAATTATCGTGAGTTTAGAAACTTTTGCGTACATTTAGCTAATTGTTAATGATAGATAATGGTAAATTTATGTAAGTAGCAGCCCATTTATATCCCACTGCTGGGCACATTGGTACTGAAAAAGGTTTCTTAGAGCATAGTCACACCACGCTTCTCCACTGCTGGTTGGTAGGCATACTACACAAGTGCACTCTCTATTACTTCACTCTCATAGTCCGTTGTGACGGCAATCCGACACGACTGGAACTGCACCTGTCTCTCTAGACAGGTGCAGGACCGGCAGCTTTACGTGCTCTTCGAGACACGGGGATGGAGTATATTGCCAACTTCCCAACTGCGGGCAAATATTCAGAAAATCTAAATAGTAAACTCCATATTGATTTTTAAATTCCACCCCGAAACTCGAAACCCGGACCTCATGTGGACGAAAATGCTAATCACTAGACCAAGATTAGGCAGATAATCATCAATCTGGCACTAACTGATAATCACATTAAGTAAAGAATTATACAGTATTTATAGAAAACAGTTAAAGATCTTAGTTATGCAAGTTTTCTTATGGCGGATATAAACCTAGAATATAAATTATCAACAACAACAAATTTACCAGACTAAAAAAAAAATTATAATAATAATCCTCTTGCCGCTTTCTTGACATAATGCATGCACACACAAAGAATAGAAAAGAGTGGTATATTTAGGAACATTAGAAAATATGTTGAAGTCAGATTACCAGCAATAATAAGTGAATATTTATATATGTATGCGTCTGTGTAACATATATGTATGTATTATTTTTTATATATATTATATGTATGTATTTGTATATTTCTCATGTGAAATCGAAGTGAAGAGGCGTATCGAATTGGCGAAAAACGCCTTGTCTCAGCTCCATAGAACTTGGAAGGCGGATATTTCTTAAAACTAAAATTAGATTACTACGAATCCTCGTCTTTTCAATATTTCTCTATGGTGCAGAGACGTGGACCTTGAGATTATCAGACCGCAATAGCATCGATGCTTTTGAAATATGGTGCTGGAGGAAAACGCTTCGCATACCGTGGACAGCACATCGGACTATCGCATCAACTCTTAAGAAATTCAATGTTACAACTAGGCTTTCCACTATCGGCTCCCAAAAAAATACTTGAGTACTTTGAGCACATTGCCAGGAAACAGGATAGCCTCGAAAAGCTCGTGATAACTGGAAAAGTTAATGGCTAAAGAGCAATAAATCGGAGCCCAGTGGGTTGATCCGATCAGATCTCCACCACATTACAGACTTCAATCTACGATGCCTTACACGCCGTAGAAAGCAGAGGCAAACGGCGTTCCATGATACAAAGAAAATTGCTCATCAGAGGTGGTTGTCACGATCCTCAGAATCGAGAAAACGAATCAAGGAAGAGAGTAGACCGCCCACCATATTTTACACAAGGATTTTCATTCGCCAAAAGGTTGCCTGGAAGAAATTGCTAGGTAGCGATAAGGCCACCCCTTGTACTCGTGTATTTTTAATTGTCTTTTGTAATTATGTGTTTATGGTGTACAATAAAGAGCATTATATCTCTCTATATTTAAATAAATAAGTTGTCGCCAGTACGGTGAACAGTGATAAATAGTGGCAATAATTCCTCCGACCCGCCAATGAATCCAATTATTGAGCCCTTCGGAGATCAGGCGACATATTAAATGACCGTCATTGCCTTTGTCTCGATCGCTTCTGAGAATGTCACTCATTATAAATGGATCCGGTCTACAGGAAATGGTTATGGGCATTGGTTGATTGGGTGAATAAATTATACGTGTTTTATGACGCTAAATTGGCCATCTGTCTTAAAAAAAGGATATTTCTTTAATTCTTATGTATATTGCATTTTCTCTGCCTTATTGAATTGAATTATACAGTATATTCAGGAGAGGGTTCAAGATCATAAATTGCTTTTGACCTTTAATGTCAACCTGTGTTTCGATTAGTATATATGGTATCAACTAACTATTCCCTGCGGTATCACCCGTGGTCTTTCTAATACCATAGTTATATAGAAGATTCTCTTCCCAGAAATAGTAGACGCATCTAGGAAGGAATATGTATGTAAAAATTAAAGTGCGTCGTGTAAATACGAGTAGTTACAGATATTTCGTTTGCTTGGTTTTTCACTTATAAAATAATATATACATTTTATACATGAGCTTTTCACAGCAGTGTCACCCACATAATTTCCCTAAGATACCTCGGGTATATAGAGAAATCCGAACTTAGCGACCCTCATTGCGAAATGTGACTATATTCAATTTTGAGCAAATCGCGAATGTTCTTGAAAAATTCACCTAGCTTGGTGGTCTTTAGCCATCTACACATTATTGATATTTTACTGGAACCTATTGGGGACAGATCGGTAGGATCGCGGTGTATGGCAGACGGCATAAGCTGAGCTGTACTGCCTTTTTGGGGCTGTGTGGGAATTGCACGGCATTTGAATCAATTTTTGTGGCTTAAATGCTGTGCAATCAATTAAAATAAACTATATTAATTAGTTTTCTTTCTTTCTTTAGTGTATGAAAGTAAAATATGTCTTTAAACGTACATCTACCTCTTAGTTTACTCTTAGTCTTTCTTTGCTGATATGGTTGTCTGGAAGAGATCGCTATAAAGAGATGACACCGCCTTTTTTCAAGTCGTTTCTTCGTTTACTTAATATGTAATAGTGGAGTACAATAAAGTGAATAAATGTATAAAATAAAATATCTCCTGCTGAGTGTGAATGAATGTAAAGTATTAAATTAAATTGTGTATTTTATAAAGCTAAATTTAACCCAGATGGCTGGGTTTACCTAATAAGTGTTAATGTGTCAAAAGTAGCAAATTAACTCTCGTGTGAAACACAAGTACCGGGCAGCCATTACCCAACTTCACGGCAAAAACATCCATTCGGCGGTGATCAGTTTCAATTACCCTGTTGCTTCGTAAAAAGCATTCGTTGGCTGAAACAGATGTGACTAAGAAATATGGCTCAACACGAAAACCATTTTCATCGTTGAAGACCAGAATTAGTTACTACTATTTATACGCTCTCTCAACAGACCACTTTACTTTATATAATTTTCTTCTTTATCGTAATGAATATTATCTTAATTTATGTATATAACCCTGTACAATTTTATTATATATATTTATACGCATGTATAAGTATTAATATGTATTTTAAGTAATATATGTTTATCTTTTAATTTATAAACACCGCCTCCCTTCTCCCTCCTTTCTTTGAAGGTCTTCTTATATATGTCGGAGTGCAATATTCTGCGGAACGTTGGCGCCATCTGTCTATCGGCGTGGGGCAGAGACAATAAGTGGCAGTCCGGCGTGTCTCTCGGCAGTTCTCGGGTGAAAGTCCACCAGAGCGGTCGATTGTTGAAACTGTCGCGTTCCTAGCTATTATTATTAATGAGTTTGTGTTAATTGATATCGGGAACATTATAATCTGAGTTAATTGATAAAGTGTTTGATTGCACCAGCATTACTCACCAACGCCCACAGTATGGAAATTGATGTGATTTATGATTGATTGATATGATTATGGATGCCATTAATGACGATATCGGCGGAGAAGCCTACACCCCTATGCTTTATGCTTTCCTTTCTCTCTTATTCTCCGACCTATATAAATAGCGATAAGACCGCCCATCGTGTACACTAGAATTATTCAAGTTGCTTTATTCTATTTTTTTGTGGTATTCAATAAAGCATACGATCCATCTATACTCCTAAACTATTAAATCAATTTTTTTTTCATTTTCGCAGATTTGTGTGATTTAAGATAGGTTTCAGTTTTACATATATTTAAACAATTGGTTTTTATTGTATTTTTTCAAACTGAGAGATCCTAAAGTATTGGTTCTGCTATCAACTAAGACATATAAGCATCGAATATATGGAGCCGTAGTTAAGTCTCACATATATGTATACTAAGTCAAAGTTGTGTGAATCAGCCAGTAAACTATACTTTAATTTGTTGTAATTTGATAATAACTGGCGATTCCTGTCATTGTGGGATAAATACCGAATTATCATTAACCATTCTTGACACCGTCTGTATACACATAAAAACTTCACTAAAATTGGTCCAGTCATAAAGGAACGCAGTCGTAGTGGAAAAATTAAAGGGTCAAAATTTTTTAAAACAATTTTCAAATGGCTGTATCTTTTTTAAATAGTTGTATCGGAGTAAAATAAATGAAATTCGTGACATTCTAAAATTAGAATTCAAATTGCTTCCTATTTGACTCAGATACGACTATTTGAAAAATATTTTAAAAAGTTGATATTTTTTTATCCTCTAATTTTTTCCACTACCATATAACAAGATATTTATAGTTATCAGATGATATGAATTCTCNTTTAAAAGAGTAACCGTTGAGTTTCTTGCCGGCTTCTTCTCAGCGGAATCAACTTTCCGAACCGGTGGTAGATTTGTTACCAACGGACAGACTACTGACGATTCAAAAGTGCTTTTTGAGCCTACTTGAATAAAGAATATTTTGATTTTGATTTTGAAAAAAGTTGTGCGAATCAGCCAGTAAACTATACTTTAATTTGATGTAATTTTATAATAACTAGCGATTCCTGTCATTGTGGGATAAATACCGAATTATCATCAACCATTCTTGAAACCGTCTGCATACACATAAAAACATCACTTAAATTGGTCCAATCATTAAGGAACGCAGTCGTAGTGGAAAAATTAAAGGGTCAAAAATTTTAAAAACAATTTTCAAATGGCTGTATCCTTTTTTAAAATAGTTGTATCGGAGTAAAATAAATGAAATTCGTGATATTCTAAAATTATAATTCAAATTGCTTCCTATTTTACTCAGATAGATATTTGAAAAAAATTTTTAAAAGTTGATAGTTTTTTATCCTCTAAATTTTTCCACTACTATATAACAAAATATTTAAAGTTATCACATGGTATGAATTCTCCAATCAATTTTTCTATTTATGAATGAAGTGGATTGTAATTGAACATTAAAAATTTCACCGCCTCGCTTTGCTACCGGAGGTCCCGGGTTCGATCACCGGAAGGACAAATTTAGGAAATTGTACTTGCTAATTTTTCTGGGTCTGAACTGGTGGGAGGATTCGGCCGAGGCTAGTTACCACCCTGTAGAAACCATAAGGGCTATATCCCCTCTTACTTGATTAACGCTTTTCCATCTGAGGTGAGATCACAGTGAAGCGCTAAATTGTTAGCAATAAAAAGTGTTTAAGTTATATTTTTGTATCGTCCAACACATTTCTGAAGGGTATAAAGGTTCATATGTACGTTGTTCTCAGGGACGTCAAAAAGAAATAAAGGAATCAATGCTTATACGTGACTTACTTGAAATATAATACCTATTTTATTTACTAGTATTACGAACCCTGCATCAGACACACTCAAGTATAAAGTGTAGTCAAGGTGTTATAAGAATCCTCCTTTAGAAGCTTTTCACGTAGTGCACTAGAGCCAGACTATAAAACCAGGCGTACATTGCACTTGCATTTAAAAAGTTCTATTTAAGGCTACCATATTGTCTGAAGTTTTAAAGTTGATCTTTTAGAAACACATTGTGTCTTTTGAGGCTACTTTTTAAAAAATAAATACATTTTAAAGTGAAATTTCTTTAGGCGCATCAAGGTAAATTTTTTACGGATGAAACGCGTGCGTTTTTTATGCTAATTCGTTTGAAGGTTAGGTAGTTTCATATTTACAAATAACATGTGGTATTTTAATTTACTAAATTAAATTGATATACTATATTTCATAAAATATTTAATTAAGAAACAAAATTTAATTAATAATTTCTAATATTAACAAAAGCACGTGGCATTGTTATTTACAATTCGTCATTTGAGATTCCAATAAATTATTTCTATTAATTTTCGAAACTAATATTTTAATGACAATTAAACTTCTAACATATTTCCTTTTTTCCCTCTAAGCTTCGAAAATGTAAAGTTTTAGATTTGTATAAATATAAATAAGACTTAAAAAAATAGTTTGTCAAAGAAGTTTCACTTCTAACATGTGTTCTTAGTACGCACGCACTTTTAACTTTTTTTTTATCGCAAATTGCTTACCAAATTGTTTTTGAATTTATGATTTTTGGACGCACTTATTTATTATTTTATTATTATAAAGGCAGCCAAGACAGGTCACAATATTAAAGACACTTAAGTAATATTATAATCCTTTACAAAGCGATGATCAAATTTCCTAATGATTTTTTAAATTTGTTTATTTAGGAAACAAACAATTTACTTCTAGAATAATATTAAATAGGTTTTCACTTAAAACTACCACAAACGTCGACGAGGTTCAACTAACAACTAAATCATAATGTTTTCGTGCACTAATCTCAATTTTTTATTTTATTTTTTACTCAACAAGATAAGATTTATTTTGACTCAGGACTTTGCATTATTAAATATGTCTATATTACTTAGATTATTAAAAATTTCACAAGAACCTAAAATAAATGAGTGTTTAGCATAATTCGTAATACAAAACAAAACATTAAATATTTTTTTAATACGAGTACACCGTCGAAGATATATTGCGTAGTAGGTAATGTGAATCAGTTTTATTTTTCAGGATTTTGCACAAAAACATTAAATCTCTTTCCGTTCGTCGACTTTCTATTAAAAGAATAATACTAGACATTTCAAGTGTGATTTTATAAGAACATATTAGCTAATATCTAAAACCTCATTATATTTATTTAATACATACATACATACATAAAATCACGCCTCATTCCCATAGGGGTAGACAGAGACTACATCCTGCCACTTGCCACGATCCTTGCATATCTCCTTCGCTTCTTTCATTTTCATTAAATCTTTCATACAAGTTCGTCGGTGTAGAGTACTCTTGACCTGGCCGTTATTTAAAATGTCCTGGATTTGGTCCAGGAACCTTCGCCTTGGTCTTCCCCTTCCAACTTTCGCAT
The DNA here is from genome assembly GCA_015832385.1 of Elymnias hypermnestra. Lineage (NCBI taxonomy): Eukaryota > Metazoa > Arthropoda > Insecta > Lepidoptera > Nymphalidae > Elymnias > Elymnias hypermnestra. The sequence goes on along the minus strand of JACTOM010000117.1, from coordinate 1,085,246 downwards.
TCACTCTTGACTCATAAATCCTTTTTGTCAGTCTCCTTTCATTCATTCTCTCTACATGCCCAAACCATCTAAGCATACCTTTCTCAATTTTAGTCACTACGTCTTCTTTTATACCACAACGTTCTCTTATCACACTATTTCTCACTCTGTCACTCAGTTTTAATCCACTCATGCTTCTCAACGCTCTCATCTCTACCGCATTTATTTTACTTTTGTGATTCTTCTGCCATACCCAACTTTCACTACCATACATAAGTGTTGGCACCAACACTCCAGCATGCACTGCCAGTCTAGCCCTTTGAGACACCATCTGGCTATTCATAAAAGCATGCAGAGCACCATTTACCATATTCCCTGCATTCACTCTCCTTTCGATATCACTTTCACATGTTCCATCTTTTGTAAATTTAGATCCCAAGTATACAAATTCTTTCACCTCTTCCACTTGTTCCCCATCTATCAAAATATTGCCATTTATCATAGATTCATCTCGTTCAAAAAGCATGACTTTCGTTTTGTTTACATTCACTTTCATTCGTTTCCCTTTCAAAGGTTCATTCATAATATTTAGCATCTCCTGTAGCTCATTAGCGGATGACGCAAGTAGTACTTGATCATCAGTGTAGAGTAAACATTTAATGAGTAATTCATTCATTCTTAACCCATACATACTTTCTTTTAAATCTGTCAAACATTTATCCATGAAAAGGTTGAACAGCCATGGTGACGCAACACATCCCTGTCGAACACCTCTTTCGACAGGAAACCACTCCGTGTACGCCCAGTTTATTCTGACACAAGAAGGCTGATACCGCGGTAATTTTTGCACTCCTGCTGTCGCCCTTTTCCTTTATATAGGGGGACAATTACGGCTTTGCTCCAATCTCTTGGGACTTGACCTTTCTCCCAGCATATATTGAAAAAGCATTACAGCTGAGCTGCCACAATACCGCGGCCAGCCTTCAGCATCTCGACTGATACTCTGTCATACCCAGCAGCCTTACCTGATCTCATACCTTTCATCGCCTTTATAATCTCATCCATACTAATATCGCTATCATTTATCTTACATTCATTCCTATCCGCAGAGGTCATATTAACCTCTGCCTCATTTCTTTCAAATAAACTTTCAAAATGATCCTTCCATCTCTTCTATATTTAATTATAGAATTTAATAAGCTTATAATAGAAATCTGAAATGCTGGCGTTAAAATTGTCAATATCTAAATAAGAGACGTCATTATATTGTCAAATCCTGACTAAGGGGTTGCAATAAAATGTATTGTTTTTAAAAACGCCAAGATTAAATATAAAATTTGACCTGTTACTTGAGATTCTTATATTATCGCTTATTTGACAGAGTAAAGTGGTGGTGTCTAGATCGGCATGTGGTATTTTGTATAATTTTCAGCTTGATTATAATAAATTGTAAGAAATAAAAACAAAAATTCAAAATGCAAAACTTGTTTCTATAATATCAGATAAGAGATTTATTTAATATACTTTACTGTCTCAGAACTCCCCTTTGACGTAGTTTTATTTTGTGGCATCCAAAAATTTTATGCGAGTTCGGGATACATTATTTACTTTATATTGACATTATTAAATTTGTTATATTTTTTTTTTTCTACAATATGTCTGCGCTTGACCTCAATCACGCCTGATAGAAAGCTATTATGAGGTCGAAGATGGTACGTGCTCGCCGAAAAGGTACCTATTCATCCTTGTCTTAAAAAAGATTATGGTTGTAGGTTGTTGCACAGTATTCCACAGTTTTGCAATACGAATCAGGAAAGAGGTTTCGAACCATTTTGTGCGGATAGGTGGGATATCTATAATTACAGATATCGAAAAGGTTCAATACAAAAAAGTAGTTATAGTGGCATAACTACAGTAGCTGGCCATTTGATATTGCGGACTTTTTTGTAGATATTAATACGTTCTATAATATTTTAGAACATTTTTTGTTCTATCATATCAAATTTTTTTGGTACACACCTTGGATTATACCAATGCATTTGAATTAGAGATCCCAATTTTTTGTCACTCACTGAATTATTACCTGCGTCTTCCTAATGTTGAAGGAAATTTGAAATCAGTGTTTGTGTGAAAACGTTATAAATATACACATATATACATAAAAAACACAAATGTTTCCTCTTTATAATATTATTTTAGAAAAAAGGCCTTGTCGTTTATCACACATTTTACTTGTAATCAAATCATTGTCGAGTTAAATTTTAAATAAATAAAATATTAAAAATCGTTTTACGAAAGCCAGACTGATAGAATGTTACTGAAGGGCCAATAAATAACTTTTGTTCTTCCTCTGTATATTTCTATTACATTTTTAGTATAAAATCTCTATACAGATGAGTTATGAGAATTCTGTTTCATAAGCTAAACACGTACAAAGGAGCTCGGGTATGAAAGCTGGCACGTGGAAATTGCACTTAAAAACTTCCCTTTAAGACGTCAATAAAGTATGAAGTTTCGAATTATTTCTTAACGAAGCCAGCTCTTATCCGTCGTTAATCACCAGTTTAATTATGTTATAAAATATTATTAAAGTAGTTGGGTTCGTTCACACTCTTGTATACTTCCAACGAAATATGCGTTCCAGTTTGACGTTACAAGAAATCTGGTAAACACCTTACTGTGAGGCTATAGATATTTGGGTAACAACAACCGATGACTCTGAAATGTTGGGAGTTATTGAGTAAAATAGTGACAATACTTACAAATTACCAAAAACATTGTGCGATTTTACGAAATGTCATGTAATACGAGGTAACATTAACGAACGGAAACATTTTGTTAAGGGAGTCTTTCGAGCTATGTTTCGTGGAGTAGTTGTTTGAAGAATAGTGCTAATAAGTATATATTTCAATAGTGAAGAGAATAAAAATTGTTAGTTAAATATGAGTTCATGTTTTTACAATATTACCAATTCGGATCTTGATTCTTATATCCGTGTATTACTCATTCATTCGTCTACAAGATCTCAAGCATTAATCTACAAGAATGAAGTTGTTTGTTGGTAGACATCTTGATATCATAATAAAGCGTTATATATACCCTCTCCATTCGAACTTAGTGAATTTGAATACTTGACACTTGCGAGATAATCTGTGCTCAATTAGCACAACTGGAAGTCATTTAACAGAAGAAGAAGACAAGCTAGGGCAATGGTGCAAGAAACCGTCTTGCTAACGGATATCTTAGATTCCTTTCCCAGCAGGGAGATATAGAGGGTATTGTATTTTATAATTAATCGACGTCTGTACTGGAGGTAGTAACTAGTTATTTAATTACCAGCAAAGACATGCCAACAAACAAAAAAGAGGTAATCCTGTTTGATACCACATAGAAAACATTTATATGTTAATTAGCTTTTTCATCTTAGACTGTATCATCATCAACTATTAAGTGAGATCACAACCAAGCAATATGTCAATAATAAAAAAGTTATTGTTCTGTTTTCCTCTACCAAATATCAATTAATTTTGTTGCGTTTGGGTTCTCAAACCTTACTTGAACTTTATTGTTTTGTGCATGTGTATTATAACTTTGAAGGTAGTATTTTAGCATAAAACGTGGGTATTTTTCATTTCAGAAAGATGAAAGCGATGTGGACTCGCGTGTTGAAATCGTCAGGGTATTCAGTAAGCCGCTTATGCTTTTCTGTGAAAGTTTAGTTTGTTTTAAAAGTATTATGACTGCACTTTATTTTTTTTATTACATATTCGTGTACGTAATATATTTTGTATATAATGTACCTGTGACATCCCGTCTGAATAGGTGCAGCCGTATCAGAAGTAATTAAGGTAATAATTAGACCGATTGACAAAGTTTAAAAACGTCTTTGTATGTAAATAACACGTGAGTATGAATATACAAATACATAATTTTTTGCTATTTGAGTACCGAATAATTACAAAAATCATGATTTCAAATGAAATTTATCATGTTGTATCTAGTTTGTAAACACATATAGTCATAAAGTGTAATCTTACATATGTTTTCGGAAAATATATAGACATTAATATCTAATATATAAAATTCTCATGTCTCAAAAATGCTTTAGAGCTTTTGCTCAAAGGGACTCTTAGTTCGATAATCGATTGGACAAACCTATCAAATAAAACAAAATATATTAAATTTAGTCTGCCTAATGTTAAACAAATGCAAACCATTGTTAAACTTAATAATGAGGAACTAGACCTTGTAGACAGTACCGTTTTCTTAGGCATTACGTTAGATAACAGATTACAGTGGGGGCCCCATATAAGTGGTCTATCGAACAGGCTCAGCTCTGCGGCTTACGCAGTTAAAAGAATTCGTCGTCTGACAGATGTTGATACTGCCAGACTGGTATATTTCAGCTATTTTCACAGCATTATGTCATACGGTATTCTACTTTGGGGTAATGCTGCTGATATAGATGCAATATTTGTGCTGCAGAAAAGGGCCGTTCGTGCGATTTACAATATGGGTCCAAGAGAGTCGCTAAGAAACAAATTCAAGGCAGTTAACATAATGACAGTTCACTGCGTATATATATTAGAAAACTTGTTGTATGTACATAAAAACATTGACTCTTTTAATAAAAAGAGTGAATGTACATCATATAACTTACGAAACCAAAACAAACTTGTTATAAATTCTAGTAGGCTGCATAAGATTAACAACTCATTTAAGGGTAACTGTATACGTTTCTATAATAAACTCCCACAAGACGTTCTAAAGATGTCAATTAATAAATTCAAAGTCTTTGTTAAAAGAAAGTTGATAGAAAAATCGTATTATAAGTTGCAAGATTACCTAGACGATAGAAACGCTTGGGAGTGAACAAATTGCTCTAATTTTAATTAAAATATAGTAAACTAATTTGTTATTGTAATGATGATGGTAAAAAAAAAAACCCGACTGAGTTTGTTGTGGGTTCTTCTCGGATCAGGGCGCGAAGGAACCCTCGTAACTTTAGATTTTAAGCCGATCTTGAGTACCGTCATCAGATGTATATTAGAATCAGAGTGTGGAAAAAAATATAATTTGACGATTCAAAAGTGCTGTAATATGCCTACTTGAATAAAGATATTTTTGATTTGATTTGATTTATCTTTTCTTTTATCTTAAGGAAAAACTAATTACGGAAATTCAAAACTTAAAATAGCGTTAAATGTGTTCATATTTATTGATACAGTGTCAAAAGATTCATCTAGCGAAAAATATAGGCTCTTATCGTTTAGCCATTGTATTATTATCAATGAATAGATAAACCAAATCATAGTTTCAATAAATTTATTGTTTAATTCATTTAACAACAGTTTTTGAACTCCCATGCTACAAACGGAACCACCAAGAGCCTGTTAATAGAATGGAGATATCAGACGGACTCATTTCAATTTAAAACCAGTAATAAATTGACGTCATATACTAACATCTAAATTATAATATTTTTTTTGTTATATTAATGATTTAAATGTTGACATAAAAAACTCTTAAAACTTTGCAAATAAATAAAAAAAACAATTAAAGTATTCTGTGGTATCATAATTTGATAAGTTAAGTATAGGAAGCTTTTATAGTTTGTTTTAGGCGTATTACAGAAAGTTGTACATTATTAATAAACAGCTTCGTTATTTTGTAGTATTCATTAGATTTGATATCAGTTTTATAAGGAAAACTTGATAACAGATTGCGCCAGCAGAATGTCAAATATGTTCCAGCTGTTGTTAAATACAAAGTGCGTTGTAGCTGTTTTCTCTAGCGCAATATAATTAATATTGTTTAATTAAACAAATATATTAAAGTTTCCTAACCAAGGACCGATCCTTAAAGCTTTTATAGCAAAGGGTATCCTGCAATCATCGACACACAAGTATATCATCCAGGTAAATCTAACATGGCTTCACATTGCAAAAATCTAATTTATTGTTAACATTAGCTTTGTTCATCTAAACCGTTGGAATTAAAACGTTTGTCATATTCTTTTGACGTAGTAACCTCCGATTAATAACTGGATAATTTCTCTTTGTGACTGAAAACCAGCGATTCTCGGGTTTCTATAAATTGTTCCCTATTGTATTGTCACAAAATCGTTCGAAGCTTCAACCTTGTGAGATTAACGTGAAATTAGTTTGAATTTCAGCAGCGTATTCAATAAAATATTTTGTATTTTTTTTATAGATTATAAGTTGTTTCCTGCAATGTTACCCGCATAGTTCTCGATATCGTGGGAATATAAAGCTCTTGGGGAATGTCTACATCAATATATAACATGTAAGATAATTTTTAAGCCAGTCAAGAAAGTGATTGTATATTGTTAATTTCACAGAAAGTGATTGTATATTGTTAAACCCACATCTTTCTGGAAACCCTTAGCGAGTGTCTACATCGCTACGGGAATATAGCAAATTTCAAGTTAATTGAGCTAATAGTTTTGGTAATGTCTGTGTTTGTTTTCCTGAGTTTTTCGAATATTCTAGTAATTATTTTGTTATATAACTGTTACAATAAATAAATGAGAATAACTACGTTTTTATTATAATACAAAAAGCATCGTACCAGAGAGCAAATTTTTTGCTTTTTCCTACGTTTTCGCTGACACTAGCTGTGGTCGAAGCCTCCTACCAGGCCAGACCCAGATAAATTTGAAAATGGGATTATCAAATCTTGCGTTGCCGAAAATTGAATCCAAATCCCTAGCAAAAGGAGTATTCATATAAAGTCAGCACATTAGGTAGCTAAAATAACAATATTTTGCAGGAACGTAAAACTAAGTACATATATCATAAAGTTTGCGGAAATTATTATACATATTTCCCGTCTAGTTTTCGATTTCTTAAGAATATGGGGGAAATCTGTTCTCAGTCTCTCAAAAATGAGAATCCTTTCACTATATCATAAAAAGAATCAATCAGGCGAATAATTATGCTCGTCGTCATCGTCGCTTTAACCGATGGACGTCCACTGAAGAATATAGTTCTCACGAAACGATGCCCATAAAGCGCGATCTTGTGCCGCTTAGCTCCAGCAGTTACCAGTTCTCCTCTTTATTTCGTCGGTCCACCTTGTGGGGGGTCTCCCTAAACTGCGCGGGCCGGTGCGGGGTTGCTACTCCAACACCTACGGTGCCCCAACGTCAATTGGTCCGTCGGACAATGTGCTCCGCCTATTGCCACTTCAGGTTCGTGATTCGTAGGGCTATGTGGGTGACTTTGGTTCTACTACGGATCTCCTCATTTCTGATTTAATCACGTAGAGAAACTCCGAGCATAGCCCTCTCTATCGCCCGCTGAGAAACTCTGAGCTGAGTATGAGGCCCATAGTCACCGACTACGTTACGGAGCCGTAGGTCATCAATAGCAACACGCACTGTTCGAAGAGCTTCGACTTTAGGCACTGAGGGATATTGGACCAAAAAATCTTCCGTTGTTTCTCGATCGCCGCCCAACCGAGTTGGATTCGGCGGTTGACCTCCTTCTCCATATTGGACCTACCTAACTGGACTATATATCCCAGGTACATATACTCGTACTCGTGTACAAATTCAAGTGTTGAGTCCTCATCGATCATTGGGTGGAGCGGAACATGGATGTTCGACGTAACTTTTGTCTTATCCATGTTCATTTTTAGGCCCACCTGTTGTGAAACTCTCTATTATATTTACCATGTCACGCAACATGCGCATAGTACTATTTCATTAGTTTTGATGTCCTTTTAGTGGAAACCTAATTTTTTTCTATAACACTCACATAAAGAACTAGTTAAATACATAAACATTTATTCAAATTTATTTGATATTCAAAATAAAGTCAGTAAATTTATGTAAATTAATTATATAAATATCATGCAAATGTGTGTAAGCCTGATTTCGTGCAATACCAATATGGTTTCCTAATTATGTCCTGACCGAATTTCGACCACGGCCAACCTCAGAGAGATTAGCCTCTCGCAATATTACAATGTACAAATTTGTGTGAAAGCAATGACCGAAAACTAAATAATTTTGTAATATCTCGTTTCATACGTAAATGGAACAACTGTATTTTTTCACGCTAGACAATGCCTTCTCACTCCTCAACTAGACCTAATTAGATCCGGAGTGTGGGGCTCACTGAGTTGCCAGAATATCCACCGATACCCTCCCTATCCTTTAGTGGAGCTTAAGAGGATCGGTGGACACAGTCTATCCTACAGTCTAGATGATTCCTTGAAAACTTAGGGAGGGTGCAATAGAACTGCAAATCTGCGCGTCATGCTTTCAAACATCCTGCTGCGGAGAAGAGGAGCATCCACGGCGTCCATTCTCTGCCTGTAATTTGCGTCCATCAGCGAAATAATATCCAACGACATCATTAAGTAGAAAAATAAATTTCATACTTTTATTAAGATAAGTTTAGGACATATTATGTTACACGTAAAAATTAAAATTATTCCACTACAATATTTGGTGTAGATGGAAAACTTCGCTTGATTGATACACGGGAACGTGTATAAAAAAATAAGTTTCAAAGTCAAAGTCAAAATATTTTTATTCAAGTAGGCCTTTACAGCACTTTTGAATCGTCAAATATCATTTTTTTCCGTAAATATTTAAACCTACGACTGATGATAATATCAAAGAACGACTTACAATCTAAAGTTACGATGGGTGCTCCGTCCCATGATCTGAGAACAGCCCACAACAAACTCAGTCGGGTGTACGTTTTTTTTATGTCATTATCATTACAAATAAATATTTTTTACTTCACTCATTCCCACGTTTTTTTGTCTTCTACGTATTCCTTCAAATTATAGAATGATTTCTCAATTAGCTTTTTTTTATACAATTATTTAAATTTACTAAGAGACATCTTTGTAACTCTTACTGGGAGCTTGTTGTAGAAATGTATACAGTTGCCCTTGAATGACTTGTTAATTTTATAACGCCTACTTTTTTTTTGTCGCTGGGAAATGCAATTTACGCACTAACCCTGACCGATGACCAGTAAGGAATGTGGGACTCGAGGTGTCGCAACACCCACTAAAATCTAGCGGAACCCTCTTTTCCCATTAGTGAGGTACCAGGTGTTCAGCTTTCTCATTCTGGCCTGGTGTCCCGGAGGAGTCCGACAGAGGATTAACGGAGGCGGGATGATGCGCAAACTTGCGCCGCCTTGTATTCCGCTTCCTTCGGCGGTGAGGGGGATCATCCACTGCATTCTCCCTCTCTCTCTCGTGGTCTTCCTTCGGCGAGACTGCCGTCACGCAAAAGAAGGCCACATCCGCCCAACATCTTTAGGCAGCTTACTAGAATTTTCAGCAATTTTATTTTTATTTTTTAACTTATAAGAGTACATAGGTAATGTGAAATGTAAATAAGTACATACCATTGTTTGTGAAGTAATAATAGAAGTTTGTGGCTGTAGCAAGTCGGTGATTAACTATACAAAAAAAAATATATGAAGCATTCGCTCACAGATAAACTTACGGTTCAAGTTTTTCATGATTCAAGAGACTTGTCATAAGGATAAGAAAAATTCGCATTTTGACTTGTAGTACGTTATTATACTCGTTTATAAGTACTGAAGTGAATAAATTATGCAATTTCGCACGGACAATCTGATATTGTGATTAGTGTTTATAAATGATACGCTATGTATTACTTTTGCTTTTTTTAATACGCATAGTTTGGCGTAGTGTGACAAATTGATAACAAATAGTATTAATTATAGATAATTAAAACATTAAGAATTACGCCTAAAGAGTCTATAGAACTAAAAACAAGGGCGGTTTTACAATTACCATCGCGCACAAATCAACATATATATTTCATAATATATACCTGTTTTACATGAATGTGTTTGTTAATCTTAACTATAAATCTACCAGAAACGCTTATTTAAATAAAACTTTAAATATTTATTATAACTTATCAAATAAAAATCACGCGATACAACGGATATTAACGGTTATAAAATTTGAAAACGCCGAGTTCCTGCTATGAAATTTGGTCTATCATAAAAAGCGCTGGGCGTTCCCCGGGTTGAAATTAATCGTTATAAACTTGTCAAAAACATGACAGCCTTTCAAGTTATTCGTGACCTCTAAAAGCACCCCCACGCTATTTATGTCAGAGCAAATATCACAGGAGGAAATGCGTATTGTGTATTTCTAAATGTATTACACTGAGACTTTTTTGTTGCAGTAATACACTTTATTCGTTAAGGAGCATATGTCAGATTATATTGTGTCACTAAAAAAATTGGGGATGTCAACAGATTGTAATAAAAATAAGAAGGGAAAAATATATGCGCAATTAAAGGCCTTGTTTACAAGGAAAAATACATTTCTCATTTTATAAAGGTCATTTTTCTCTAGCAGAGGTCTTGGAGTCGATTAAGGGAATGAGTAATTTTATTAGGTCTGGACTGGTGGAAGGCTTCGAAATGAGCTAGTTACCGATACACCAGCAAATACACGTCCCCTAAAAATAGATAGTTTAAAGGATAGTGTGCTTACATCTAAATCTGCAGCTACACTTACCATGAGATGAGATCACAAACTTCTGTAGGAGCATGAGTGTAAAATTTAATATATAATATATAAAACGCTTGATTATCGTCACAAAGATAAGTAGCGTTTTTTATGTAAATTCGTTTGAAGGTTAGGTAGTTTTAATATTTACAAATAACATGTGGCATTTTTATTTGCCACTCGTCATTTAATAATTTTATATACTATTTTTCATAAAATATATATATTTCCTAAATTCTCTTTTCTAAATTCTAAATTCAATATTAAAATGTCATTAATAATTTGTAATAATGACAAAAAACACGTGGCAGTTTTATTTACAATTCGTCATTTCAGATTTTAATAAATTATTTGTATTTATTTTTTTTAAATTCATTAAATTCCTAACATAATTTCCGTTTTACCTTCCTATATAATATATTGCAGCGTTTTTTTTATGTTAATTCGTTTGAAGGTTAGGTAGATTTAATATTTTTAAATAACATGTGGCATTTTAATTTGCCACTGGTCATTGAATCATTCAATATACTATTTTTTATAAAATATAAAATAAAAATATTACATAGGATCTCTTTTCTAAATTTTAAATTCAAAAATAAAATTTAATAAATAATTTCTAATATTGACAAAAACACGTGGCATTTTTATTTATAATGCGTCAGTTGAGATTTCAATAAATTATTTGTATTAATTTTCGACACTTAATAGTTTAAAGACTCGGAAGTCTAAAGTTTTAGATTTGTATAATTAGACTTAAAAATTGTCCGCACATTCTTTTTACTTAAACTGGGAGATAAGATTAACTACTCTTGCGTTTCTTTATATATTAAGTGATATACCTTGTCTATGGGTAGTTGTTCAATCGTTGCTTGTCTTTTTCATACCATATCGTTGGGCTTCCAGCTTCCTTTGCGACCACACAAAATACAGCAATATGTTACTGGTTTAGTTAGGGACGCCATATGTACTGGTATTCCTAGGTCAAGCCATTTACAGTCAGTGATTGACTACAGCATTTATCTTTTTTAACAATTTCTCTGTCCCCATAAATTTGGATTTATATCTATTTCACACGATACTTATAAAAAGTTTTATATAGAGTTTCACCTCCTCGTGCTTTATTAAATTTGTTCTTTACCTCTTAAAATTGCTAGCACGTAAAACATGCATCATATGTGCACATAGAAATGTATAAACAAACAAAGATAAAGTTTAATATTGCTTTCATAAAAGCAAAATAAACCGCGTTAACAGTATCAGTACTTAATAAAAGCGACGTAGAGATATCTCATGAAATGCTACATTTTAAAATTCTTTTAACAAAAACAAGTGAATAAGAACGGAAGAATGAGATTGGAGCTTGTCTGACAGTTTCATAATTTATGCTAATTTTCACTTTTTTGTAAAGAACTCTGAGAACTGAAGCAAAAGATTGTGAAAGTAAGTACAATTTGTATTTAATACTGGACTATATAAAAAGTCTGAATGTGGCGTGCAGGATAAATGATATTTTATATAAAAACATTCAATAAAGAGATAAATATAGAAGTTTCGTTTATTCCATATAGTAACCACTTTTTACAAGATTAAAACTAATGCAATCGAATTTATTTGATAAAAAGTCACGGATACAGATATTGATTAATTTAATACTTCGTTACTTAAAAGTAATTAAATTTTATAAAATGGAAAAACGATGTCTCCCAATTTATACGGCATCTGAAAATACGAAATGTTAATTTCTTCCAAAGCTTAAACAAAATAACGGAGCTTATGATGATATTCTGTAATAGTGTTTTGAAGATAAATTATTTATTATTGTACTACCTTTGTTACAAATAATACGTTTTCTAAACATCATGTTTTATGGTTTACAAACTCCGATGACCTAGTTTGATAAATGTTGTGATATTATCAACAAAATTACAATAACGTCACAATGTCTTAAACGTTAAATACGTAGGGGCCTTTGATATGTTTATGTTTAACATATTAACATATAGTTTAACTGGAAAAGACAGAATTCCTTTCTGCCTCTATTAAAAATATCTTGGTAATATTCTCTAGGATAAGGTCAAGGTCCATCTTAAATGTGGGTACCCAAGGCTTTAATGTTGCGATAAGTGAAAATGATATGGGCGTCTAAGCCTCGGAATTTAGTTGGTACGCAATAAATGCGGTTATGTTACGTGTTCGTATAATCGTTATGACAAGGGATAAAGGTAGAGACGTTTAACAGACCTGTCATGAATGTACTTTCGTACCCCTTTTGTCTTAATTTATCTTTATCTTCTAAAACTAAGATAAATCTAATACAGTTTAAGCATATAAATTACATCTAACTATTATTTATATTCATTGCAGAACCAAAGTAAATAGGTGCGTTTGAAATTACAAGCGTTATGTAGCGCAAACTCTTTACATAGGAACCACTTGTCATTCTTTTACGTGAGTTTACTGTTGTATTACTTTAAGAAACATCAATTCTCACAGTACCGTCGCAATATATATAGAAAAATCTATATATATATATATAACTAAAAGAGATATCCAGGTATCTATTGACTCATCACGATATCTCTGGAACCATAAGGCGTAGAGACTTGAAATTTGGTAGAAATATTCCTTTTGCCGAGTAGAGATCAACTAAGAATTGATTTTACGAAATTGATTATTTTACGATAATCTACAGCCTGACTATAAGCTCTTTGCAGTAATACACAGTAAATAACTCACTGAAATATTTATACGTATGTTTTTTATTTGTAAAGCAATTTACCTAAATTAATGAAAAACCATTCAACGCAGACAAAATCGCGGGTTCAGCTTGTATCTTATATATCAGTGATAATATTCACTTATACTCGTATACCAAGAAAAGTGAAATATATAATTTTAATACAGGAAATAAAAAAAAACTTGTAATCCTATAATTCAGAAATCCTTTGTCGTTGTTGTTGTTGTAAATCCTTTGGTATCTTATTAAAAATGCGTATGCTCAACCGAGCATACGCATTTTTAATAAGATACCTCAATCAGTTTTAGATTTGCTTTCGCAAAGTTTTAAGAAGTATGTCAAGAATACTTTTATAAAAGGCATATTATAATGTTGAAGATTATTAGCGATAAAAATGTTTGGGCTTGATTCCAGTTGTACACAGAAGCAAAATATTACTCATTGTTACATACACAACTATCTCTAAAACAGTAACCGTTGAGTTTCTTCTCAGCGGATTCAATTTTCCGAATCGGTAGTAGATTTGTTACCAACGGATAGACTACTGACGATACGAAAGTGCTTTTTGAGCCTACATGAATAAATAATATATTGATTTTATAATAATAATGAACGTACTCGTAGAAAATTATACATCGGTATCTATAAATAAAATAATATCAAAATGAAAATGTTGTCTTCAATAAAAAAATATTATATGATAAAAGAAATTAAGAAATTTTTTTCCTCAAAATATTTTGCGAAAAATTAAAATCAAGTGCTACGCTACCGAAGTACATTCAAGTTCGATTCCTGGCAGGGCAAATGGACATTGTATTGCCTAACTTATATATTTTTTGACTGATGGAAGGCTTAAACTGCGACTAGGTATTCTCCACCAGCAAAGAAGTACGATGACGACCACGTAATCTACTTCTTACCAGTTTAGCTATATCATCACTTACCAAAGGGTGCATCACAGCTAATCGTTAATATGTCAGAAAAAAACCCTGTTTCGATTATTGTTTTATTTATATTTATTTTAATGACAATGATAAAGAAAAATATCTGATCCTTTAAATTTTAAATCCGTTTGTGGTATTACTTTGTAAATATTAATAATTTACTAGAGTAAAATATAATAATAAGTAGGAGTAAAGTATGTTTAATTTCTCCACCATTATGAGTATATATTTTTCTTGGACACAGTATAAGTTTGAGAACTTTATCATAATATGTAAGATTAAAAAGTATGCAATATTTGATAAACGTTACAGTCAATAAATTAACTAATATTGTAGTTCCACTTAAGGCATGAACCGCTGATTCATCGGAATTTGAAATTTACTTTCTATTGTCACCTAAATTACTTAAAGGTTCTTCTGAAAGTGTTTAGATCCTTTGTCGCGTTTCAGCAATAAGCGATTAACACTATTGTGAGGTCAAAATAAGGTTAATGCTTCAATTGAGCTAAATATAGGAACAAATCATCAAAGATAGCTACTCTATTGATTAAAAAATACTAAATATCTATAATAAAAACAGTATATTTGTAACATTTAAATTCGGTTTGGCTTAATAATGATTTGATGAACTGAATAAAATTATATAACTTTTATTAAAATGGCATTTTTACGATAAAAATATTAATATATATGTCGGCGAATAAGAAAGAACCGAGAAGCATAAAGCACAGGGGCGTAGGGTTCTCCGCCGACATCGTTATTAATTGGATCCATTATTTAATTTTTTATTCTGTGGGCGTTCATAGGTATTGTTGGTGCAATCAAACACTTTATTAATTAACTCTGTTTATAATGTTCAATCACTTAATGTTCCCGATATCAATTTACACAAACTCATTAACACTAATAGCTAGAAACGCGACAGTTTCAACATTTGACTGCTCCGGTCGAGCGCTACTCGACAACTGCCGAGTGACTCCCGCCGGACTGCCACCATTGACTCTGTCCACGCCGATAGATGGCGCCAGCGTTCCACAGACATCTGCCCTCCGACATATATAATAAAAATACCCGACTGAGTTTATTCTGGACACTTCTCAGGACAGGGCGCGAAGGAACCCTCATAACTTTAGATTATAAGTCGTTCTTTAATATCATCATCAGTTGTATATGAAAACGTGTGAATTAATGTGTATTTGACGATTCAAAAGTACTGTAAAATCTACTTGAATAAAAAATATTTCAATTTGAATTAACTTTTGTATTGATGCATTACTTTATGTCGGCCCTAGTCCCCAAAGCGGTATAATTTAAAACATATTATAAACTAGGTCATTCACTCATTCATCACAATGTAAACTATTCACAGTTTATTTAAAATTTAGCAAAGCTCCTACTTTTACAGTGTAGTCGGTAAGCAATATGCAATGAACATATAGGTTTTAAGTTTCCATTAATAAGCACGGATTTCCAAATATCCGGGATTGGGAACTATGCTGGTATCACCTTGACTATCAGAAATAACGGGACTTATAACATACAAATACAAATATGTCGAAAAACTCTCCTTACCATTTATAAAACGAGCGAATTCTAACAAGTAGTTGGTTCATAACTTTTTAGAAATAAGTTTAAGGTTTCTATCACGTTTCTAACTTTAGCGGTTCTAGATCACACTTTATATGTAGATTATTTAAATTTGTCCCAAACTTCGATGGAAGTTGTTCACTTTGTGACTCCAAACTCTGTTTAAATTGAAGGCGAGCTGGCTCTAAGACTTAATTGTAGTACTTGACAAACTAGTCACCACTAATATCTTACCATAACGTCCAAAATACCTTGACCTATTTATCAGCTTATGTCTAGATCCTTGCCTTTCAATAATCTTGAATAATAAATTCCTCTAAATGAAATGTCAAGGTTAATATACCCAAACGTTGTAATCTAATAATGAAGGGTCAATCTTGGATTAGAAATTATAAGCAATTACTAGTAGTAATTACAAAACCCAAAGAGCAACGTCCTTCTTTATTTTACAATATATAATCATTCCAGTATGTTTTCTCAAGGATGCTACGCAATATGGTGTTACTTGTACTCTGTTTTGAGGCACCACCAACTTGTATTTTTATAAAATCTCACCAAAACTAAGGTTGCCTGGCAGAAATCGCTACTTAGCAACAAGACCGCCTTTTTGTAGCTCTTAATTAAAGTTATGTATGGTATATTTATCATGTTTTGTATGTGATACACAATAAAGTGTATTGTACCTTGTCACGTGACATTTCTGGTCGAAAACTCCATCAAAAATGCTGTAGATTCTATGGAAATTTTCCGTAGCAAACAGACCAACATATTGATTCTTTGTTATAAGTATAATGTAATCATACATATGCATTTCGCGATAATAGTAACACTAGCTAACCATCACATAAAAAATTTTATTAAGATAAAAAGGTTGCAATGAGTTAATCTTAAAAGATAGACAAATGGCAATGAGGTCTTAGTTTTAGAACTTTTTAAGCGGAATAATTTCGTCATATATCATTATAGGGAAACTTTAAAACTTTTACGCAGCGTATGCAACAAAAGTTCTGAAAAGGAATATATCATTTTCATTTTTGTAATAATTTTCATTCATGTTTCGTTTGTATTGGTGTTAGGGTAATATTATATAACCTATAATCCTGCTAGAGCAATAAACTAATAGTTTTTGGTGCCTAATTATCGCGTAGAAACAAAGAAATTACAAAGTGAAATTTGAATTGGATTTATTTGCATAGGCATATTTAAAATTGCCAGTTGTATTTGAGTCGTCCCTTAATATATATAATATAATAAGACGTTAGGAAAACTTCTATATAAGGATACAGATTCTAAATACTTCTGTATGACCTACAGACAACCCTTTTTCACATTCACACAGTCAACTATTTATTTGCCCTTTTGAATTTAACAATATATTTACGGTAGATAACTCTTAATCTTTTATGCCATGGGCATCACTAGTGAGTAGTTTAACAATTTTTATGTGTTTATATAAGATATACAATATATACGTAAATGAATTAGTGTTATATAGAAACAGTATTATGTGGGATAATGAAGGCCGATTATTACCTTAAATTTCTTGTCAATGTATTAGTGGATTACGGTGTGGTTTAAATAGACAATTCGATATTCCGTATTCACCATATTTTCCCCAATCCTCACATCATTCAGGACCGACACAATTAGGAAATACAATTTCCCTAATTTTCCCTGCTGGAAATTGAACCCGCCACCTTTTCAAACCGAGAACTCGCAAAAATTAACTCGGGAGACGGCCAAGTTTATGAAAATATTAAATTTAATATAAAAGGGATAAACGCTTTTTTATTAAACCCACCGCAAGTGACAATAATTACAACTTTTATATACATTCCCCGAAGGGCCTTTTACTCTGCACTTTAGTTGCTCACGGTTCTTATATTTCTCTCTTGAGACGATGAATAAATGTTGAAAACTACAATTTATGTCGTCGCTCTATTCTTATAAAAAAGTTTAAGTAAAAATGTTATTCAAGTTGATTATAGAATAAAATTCTGAGACCCTTTCTGGTGAAATGGTGCGCTTTTTCTTTCTAGGTATTTTCCCCAGGATAGCAAATTAAGGATATTGAATTTTCTAATATGTCTGGACCGGTGGAAGGCTTCGGCCCTGGCTTTGAAAAACCATTAGGGGTAGATTACCGAGATAGCGTGCTTCCATCTTAGTCTGTACCACTTACCATTAGGTGACATTACAAGCGCTAACCTGTCATCAATAAAAAAAAACTCTACAAATATAGTCAAGAATACCTTTTTAAGTCATTTTTAAACATACTACATTCTGTATAATGAAATTGACACCAAAATATTAGAAATTATTTAAAAAATACTTTTGAAAAACTACATACTCGTACAACTTTACATTCTGTTGTTAAGATGATATTTGAATTTGTTACTTTTGTAGTTTTCCTGTGATTATGTCTGAAAAATTAAAAGAAAACTTTATTCAGACCAGTGTCAAGGTTAAACTTAATGAAATAGTTAATATAATTTATTCTGATTGGTATTTACATGTAATAATAATACGTAATATTAATATTAACTGCATTTAAAATATATAATAGAAACACGCTAAATCTAAAACTCCTTCTCTAGAAAGGATTTGCTTCTAATATTTCAGAACAAATGCACAATTGCACGTTTCTTTAAAATAATATTGATTCAAAGAAAATTTATGAAATGCAATTCGCTTTGCTTCATTAACTAATGAGCTTCAGAAAAAGACGATTACAGTCGAAAGGTATCTTAATTTATATCAATAAGGTGTAAAAGAAGCTGATCTAAGACAAAATGGCTCTAAAATGATTCGTCAATAGACGATCAATATCGTAAATAATAGCTTTGAATAAACGAAGATGATACACCGTAGATAGACGGAAATAAAAAAAAAGATATTTTTACTATAACAGAATTAATAAATCATTTTTCTGTTTATAAATATTACAGATGTTTTCTCATTTTAGTATCACATTTGTCCATTAATAAGATGTTGAATGATTAACAGTTTCAATAATTGAGATTATGTGATTCGAATACTAATTCTAAAATGCAAATTACATTTGTTTGATGTCGGAATATAAGTGCATTAGTATTTAGCAATTATTCAGTTACTCATTAATTATAAAATAAATGGATTTCCTTTCGCTAAATGGTTTCGATTTCCGGCAAATTTTGGAAGTTGCATTTTCTAATCAGGACCTAAACTGCCCACGCCATGCTACTAGCAAAGACAACATAAAATGTAAAATACCCCTTATTAGGTTAGCACACTTTTGTCTTAAGACTGTATCATCGTTTACCATTTAGTTATATTTCAGTCAAGCGCTAACTTTTCAACAATAAAACAAATTTTATATTCTTATACTAACAATTAGGCTTTGAATAGTCCGATGTGATATTTATTATTAGCCTTTTTATTATTCCATTATTATTTCCCCTGAGATTATTGGATGAAAAACGAATTGCCTTATTAACAGCAGTAGATTTGTTAGAAAATAATACAAATAATTAAATTCACTTATTACGATATTAATAAACAAATTGACAAAGCTTATTTTTTTATATATTTAGATCGATTAAGATTTTGACAATTTATTTTAAGATAATAGAAAAGCCTATTTTGCTTTATGTCGCTTATTCTCAAATGATTAAAATGACACACCACGTAATTGTATTTCTTTCATATACCGTATAAAAGGCAACATAGTTTCTTAAACAATGATGTTTATTATGATTTTTCATGTTGTCAACCACGACTTATCATGTAAATTTTAGATAATACAGTATGAAAAAATTCTGCGTTAAGCTAACAAGTCATTATTACGATAAAAGCTGTTCTTAATATTCATTTTGATGTCGACAAAGTTATTCAATCCACAATATACTAAAAAGTTTTTCATAAGTCAAGGCTTTATATGATGAAATTATTATTTATTTCGTGAAAAATCTCGAAGCGGAAGTAGGAACAGGTATGTGGGAAAACTTGCCATGAAAACAAGCTAGGACGTTAATATGAACCTAAATTGAAAAAGTTGTTAGATATAAAAACAAGTCTGGGTCACAGTGTTCAAACAACGACATTACTAAGATGGGCATCAATCTTACAGCCTTTATTATCATAAAAAAACACTGGTTTTATCCAAACATTTCATTTTAAATATTGAATATTAGCTTATTTAAATAAATATGTACGTGACAACTGTTAAGAACAACTATTACCAATGTTTTATGGTGTTGTATGTTCGTTGATGTGTCTTATGATATAATGTAAAAGGAATCGCAAATACGCTATAACACTGCATTGTTTCTCTACAATTTCAAATAATTCGGTGTTTAAATAGCTGGTAAATAAAGTAAGGTAATTAGCAGCCCATTTACGTCCCCCTCGGTGTACCAGTGTGCGTTGACTGTCTGACCGCTGTAAACAAATCTGTCCTACACAGGGCTTAAAGAATAATAGCGGGCAAGGTAATACGGGGAGACCGTATAGTTTCGTGGACAGCAGAAACTCTTCTGGTGGGTAACACCGCTTGAAAACTGCGGGCGGAGATTCTAGTAGCCACCTATCGCTGCGGGGCAGCTGCAAGTACCGAAAGGGCACCAACTAATGCCTACTAAGTTGGGAGGATTAGGTCTTTAACAACGATAGCACAGTTCTAAAGGTGGCGTAAGGACCTGGGATCTCCAACGGTGGGTCTGGTTACGGTGGGGGCGATCCGTTCTCCCCTAGAAAATCGGTTGTCTAGGGGGCAGGGTAATCTTTTCTTACAACCTGGTGCAGTTGCTGACCGGACATAGTCATTTCGGCAAGTACCTGCATCAAATTGTTCGCTGAGAGGAAACGCCCGCCTGCCATGATGCACCTTTTGATTCGGTGCAACAGACTCTGGTGAATTGCTCGGTGTGAGGACCCCAGCGGCATCTTTTGACGACGTTGGGCGGAGGGAACCTTTATTTGGAGAGTGTAGTTGGCACAATACTCACTAGCGAAAGAGGCTGGAGAGAGATCAGGCGTAGGACTAACGGCTTAACGTGCTCTCCGAGGAACAGGGGTGGATCATACAACCAACTTGCTAAGTTCTGGTAAATATTGAGAAAATCTTTAAAAGAAAACTTAATATCGATTTTTTTTTAAATGGAAAATCTGCTACTCGAACCCCATGACTGTAGGCGACATGCTAACCACTGGACCAATGAGGCAGTTATATAACAGCGAATGAAGGAATATTATTTACACCCACATTAATGACACCTCTTTTCATGAAGTAGTAAAGTTATAAAACAACTTAAAATTCCACTATGTTCTTTTATGGAAACCATTATATTATTCATCTCCTTTTAAATTACAATAATAAAATTGTGGAACAAGTAAGGGAACACAAAGACAAAGGCCAGTAATGACGCAAACTTTCAACAGATTTTAATTAAGGTCTGATTTTTATAAAGTTGAGTGCGATGTCGAAAAATACCTTTGACAGAATGGGGTTATTTCCAGCAGCGTTTTTAAATAATCTTCTTTAATGTTCGTTGAAAATTTAAGTCGGGATTAAATGTTTTGATTCGTTCAAAAGCACTGTAATATAATTATTTGTGGGCTATAAAATTTTACTCTACGCTGATGATCAAGTAATACTTGCGTCATCCGCTAATGAGCTACAGGAGATGCTAAATATTATGAATGAAGCTTTGAAAGGGAAAGGAATGAAAGTGAATGTAAACAAAACGAAAGTTATGCTTTTTGAACGAGATGAATCTATGATGAATGGCAATATTTTGATAGATGGGGAACAAGTGGAAGAGGTGAAAGAATTTGTATACTTGGGATCTAAATTTACAAAAGATGGAACATGTGAAAGTGATATCGAAAGGAGAGTGAATGCAGGGAATATGGTAAATGGTGCTCTGCATGCTTTTATGAATAGCCAGATGGTGTCTCAAAGGGCTAGACTGGCAGTGCATGCTGGAGTGTTGGTGCCAACACTTATGTATGGTAGTGAAAGTTGGGTATGGCAGAAGAATCACAAAAGTAAAATAAATGCGGTAGAGATGAGAGCGTTGAGAAGCATGAGTGGATTAAAACTGAGTGACAGAGTAAGAAATAGTGTGATAAGAGAACGTTGTGGTATAAAAGAAGACGTAGTGACTAAAATTGAGAAAGGTATGCTTAGATGGTTTGGGCATGTAGAGAGAATGAATGAAAGGAGACTGACAAAAAGGATTTATGAGTCAAGAGTGAATGCGAAAGTTGGAAGGGGAAGACCGAGGCGAACGTTCCTGGACCAAATCCAGGACATTTTAAATAACGGCCAGGTCAAGAGTACTCTAAACCGACGAACTTGTATGAAAGGTTTAATGAGATTGAAAGAAGCGAAGGAGATATGCAAGGATCGTGGCAAGTGGAAGGATGTTGTCTCGGCCTACCCCTATGGGAACGAGGCGTGATGCTATGTATGTATGTATAAAATTTTATTCTAATGATATTTATGTCAAATTTCTTGCAAGTTGCATGTTCACGCTTAGACTTCACTTGAATAAACAATTTATAACTAGCGGTTGTCAACGAAGTAGTTCCTGATTCTGTGGAAATCCGTTTTTATTTAAAATCTCAATGATATACAGGTGTAAGGTGTATAGCTCTATTAGCGTCCCACCATTGGGCACATGCTTTCTCAGAGAGAGGGTTTTAGAGTATAGATATACCACACTGCTATACTCGAGTTACACAAATCGGAGAATTACTCCCGCATTGTTGGCTCCCGCAATTTGACCACGCTTTTTAACGGAAATAACCGTCACCTGCACTGCCCCACACGGATGGTTTTGCGTCGGACGGCCCGTGGATCGAATAAAGCTAAAGTGGCTCTTGGGACTTAAATTTTCGTGAAATACTACCAAATTTTATGATTTTTATGTTTACTTATAGTCAAACTAATACAATGTTATCTTTTGGTTATTAAATTAAGTCTAGTGTAGCGTCTTGTTGTCCTAAACTTTAAGACAGTGACAAAAGCCCGCCATATATTTATTAGGCCTATAACTTAAAAATTTAAACGTACCTCAAGGGTTTTCATTGTTATTCACATCACTTATATAATAAAAAACACAAAAAATCTCTAATAAACACTCTCAGTTTATAAAATACCACAAAAAAGTTAACGTTTTAGTTATCTCTACTCATATTTTGTTAAGTCAGTTAGTGAACGAACGAAATAGATAATGCACATTATGTCCTAAATAGAAAAAGATACTTATATTTCTGATTGCACGAGTTGAAACAGAACTATCGTATCATGTCAACTGGTAGTGGACACGCGAAATCTACTGCAAAAAACCCCTGTCAACTGGTAGTTGACAATGGCAATCTTCAATTCGGTCTTGTCAACGGGAAGTTGGCAAGGGCCTTCTAAGGGAAATGCAGGTTTCCTCGCGTTGTTTTCCTTTACAAAGGAACAATCAAGTAGGTAAGTTACATTTTTTAAAGAGAAAGTTAAAACTCAGAAATTTCGTTCAGACATGTCGCGCGTCTCACAAATAGGCCTTCACATTTTTAAATTCATTTGTACAAAAGGATTACATATATATATTGGTATAAATTTTATTAATTTATTTTGTTATCCCATATATACTTACGATTGTCATGAGTGCACTATATTTATAAGTAGAGCGTACCCATGACATTAGAATTTTCATATTTTCAGACTAAAGTTTGGACGATTTATTATATTTATAAATTTATGTGTATATATATTGCCCATGAGTTTCGATATTCACTGCTTTATAAACCCAAATAAGACCACCTTTTGTACATATATTTATTAGTAAATTAATCTGTTAAACTGTTATTTCTTGATTTTCAATAAAATATATAAATAAATAATAAATAGGATAGTATACTGTTACAAATGTCGGTATATTTGTTAAATATTAATGAAAAATAGTAATTCTTATTACAGACAAGTAAGCTTTTGACTGTAATATCACCGGATGGTGTGCTACAATCTAGAATGTCAGCGCGCTAACGTGGTAAGAAGTAATGTTACTTACTTAGTAACTCCTTCCTTGGGGGTATGTCTCTGATGGTTGAGTGGTATCTAACCACGGCCGAACCCTTCCACTAACTATACGTATGTATGTTGTAACGTTGTACTTATATACAAAAATATACATATATATACCTTTACGCTCAGCCAGTAATTAATTATTAAGACCTCCTAGATGCCATTCTTATTTCTTTTACAAATCCTTTACAGCGGAGGCTTCTCGACTTTGGAATGCACTTCCTCTCCAAATTCGACGCGCAACTACACTAGTTAAATTTAAAAACCAAGTAAAATCCCATTACTTTACACTGTCCTCTAAATGAAAACGACGACTTCATTAGTATGCGTATATAGTAGTATGCGTAGTAGTATTTATTATAATATGCCAATATATTAACTGGTTTATATTTTTATAATATATATGTAGTTTATGTATCGTTATAAATTTATAGTATATATGTAGTATATGATAGTAAAAACGTTTACGTACATCGCTTTCCATTCCGTTTACTGTCTTTCTTTGCTCTTGGGGTTGTCTGGAAGAGCTATAAGCGATAAGACCGCCTTTTGTCAAACTGCTTCTTAGTATAAGTATTATTTAAGTTCTTGTGAAACAGTGGTGTACAATAAAGTGAATAAATAAATATATATTATAATAAATGACAATATAATGAGCAGGTAGTAAATAATAGTTACGTACGTCATTACTGGCCGCGCCGGATTCATTTAGACGTTTGGTCTTCCAGTGCGCGGTTGTAATATATCTCTTGACATGTATCGACATAAGGCCACGCTTAACCCGCTGGGTTGAGTTCCTAATATTGTTACCTAGTGTCTAATCTATCATGAGCCCGTAGACAAGTCACTTTCGAAGATTGCTAACGCTTAAAAAATGTATCGGAATGACGTTTCATATAATTGCTAACGATATGTTATTGTATTTGTCTACGGGCCCTGTTTTCTGCCGATGTTTGTTTAGCCGCTGGGCTAGACGATTCACTGGCAGGAAGCTGGACATGGCTGTAATGCCTGTCCTCCGGCACGCGTGCTGAGTGACTGCCTATGATCGGAGTACCACACTTACTGTATGACTCCACATGTTCGGACCCTCAGCTCGGATGTTTCAGAGAAGAGTGTCCAGAGTATGCAACAATCGCACCCCTGAACCTGGACGCTGGATTCAGGGCAGTGGCGCATACTTACCTACCACCAATGCTGGACGACAATCAGATTTAATAGCCAAAAAAAAATACCTTTAAAGAGTATTTTATTGACTGCCGCGTAATAAGAGCTAGACCGCGACAATGTATATGTAAATTGTTAAAACCTATTTTATCATGACATTTTTAATGTCATAATTATAGATTTTCGAAAAAGGTCATAAATAAAACACAACGGCATAACACGTAAAACATTTTTTATTTACAAAATGTATTTACAATTCCTTCTAAATTACAATTAAGGATACCTTAATATTTATGCAATCAAGTGACGTGTTATAGATGTATTTAATATTAAACGTTATTAAGTCTTAGTCTATAGTATTTTATACGAAATTTACAGAGCCATATTTACATTGCATTTAAACAATATAATAAGGGAAAATATAAATTTTGGAAAACGAAAAAGATGTTATTAAAAAGTTTGCATTAAATTTTTAGGTGGTTTTTCTTTTTCTTCGTTGATCCTTTTACGAATATATATAATAAAATAAGTAAATAATAAAATAAGTGTAAAAAATTTAAGAATTTATATTTACTATCTTGTATAGAACGATTAGCGGCTTCGGCCATGGCTAGATACCATTCTCCCATGGAATTCATCAAATAATTCTAGGGTTTAAACTCATTACTTACCGTTGAATGAGATTAATGTCAAGCAGTAATTTGAACACATTAAAAAAATGTATGCGGTAATAAAAGCAAGAGATTACAAATGAAATATATTTTAATGTTATGTAGTTGTAATAAACAATAATGTGATCTTATAAATTGGACAGATTTTCATCAAAAGCAAAGACAAAATATTGTAATTATCAAAAAAATATAAATACATTAAAATCGATTGTTTAAAAATTAT
Organism: Elymnias hypermnestra; assembly: GCA_015832385.1. Taxonomy (NCBI): domain Eukaryota; kingdom Metazoa; phylum Arthropoda; class Insecta; order Lepidoptera; family Nymphalidae; genus Elymnias; species Elymnias hypermnestra. The sequence goes on along the minus strand of JACTOM010000117.1, from coordinate 1,059,334 downwards.
TCTACTGTAAAGTGTTAAATGTGTTACAGAACTTAAGCGATTCGAAATTCACTGGGTTTGAATCTGTTTTGACATATAATGTTTAAGATAGTCAATATATAAACATTTTTGGACTTTATTCCCCCTGCATATGAAAACTTACAGTTATTTATTGAAAATTATGTTTAAAAGAACGTGCACAGTAACTTTTTTTCAAAAACTGATAGTAGTTCCCTTACTAACGGACAAGTTATTGATAATTCACAACTACTTATTGAATGTATTTTTAGATTAACTCAGCGTGGTTTAATTGAGCTACATATATGAAACAAAGCCGAATAGTTTTCTTCATTAAGTTAGTAAGTTAGTCGTTAGCAGTAAATTGCAAGGCTTTCCTTCATATTTTAGTCGAATTTACCAAAATTACGTAACTATGTTAACGGTCTGATAAATGCATAAGGAGATTTTGCGTCGGGACTGCCTTAATATAAGTAAATTCAACAATTATGCTCAAATCTTAGTCATTAATTAATCGACAGACATAGACATTACTTTACTTTTAAAATGAAAGCAACTTTGCCGGCGTCCATAGCAAAACAATTCTAATTATTAAAAAACACTCGTCGTATGTTTCACTTTGCAAATGAAATAGAATTGGACGTAGAATATTGCGAAATACATTTTCAGTGAGTCACATTTCGAAGACAAAGAAAACAAAATTCAGCTAATTATATAAAGTAACAATTTATAAAACAAATTGTAATTACGTTATGTACTAACTTTGTAAAGCCATTAGGTTTAAAAAAGAAAATTAATAACAAAAAATTCAGTTACTATTGAAAGTGTGCTGTAAAATTCATCATATATCCAAAAGTCCTTAGTTATTTACGTTTTTGGAAAATACTGCTGAAAAGTTGATGTTATGTTATATATAATTATAAAAAAAACGTGGCAAATCAATACAAAAGACGCAAATAAAGGCGAGATAAACCAAATAGCTACCAAGATAATAGATATTGTTCTTAATCAAATAGATACTGTTAATAAAGCCAACGTCGCTTCTCTGAAAGTAAACATTAATATATTATTTATAGTAATTTGCTCTGACTTTGTATAGATATAATATCCAAATACAATGAATTGTGATTAAATTATATATAATAACGTGGATGTATGTACACAGGTTTGTGTGTCAAGAAGCCAATTATACCATTAAATTTCTTAATATATATATTACGGATAACATATTAATAAATACGAATATTTTTATCAATAGTAATTAAAGAGTTTCTTGTCAGTTTCTTCTTTGTAGAGGTAACTTAACAAAACGGTTATGGACTTGTTGTTAATTGATAGACTAATGACGAATCAAAGGGATTTATTTAGGATTATTTTGTCTTTCATTTTGTCTATCTGTGACAGTTGGTGGAAATTGAGTGACATCAGCTTTTCACTCTAATTTTCGACCTTTTAATGGATTTATTAATGGGATATATATAAACTGATATTGTCAATCAGTTCTTGAATCCACTTAAATAAACATAATAGTTTCAACAACACGAAAACATATACAGAAGGCTTATATCTAAACTCATATTGGAAAGATGAAAAATATGTGTTTTTGTATGTACATAGTATGTCTGTTTGTAACGTTTTTGCATAAAAAATAGTAGACCGATTTCAAAATTATTTTCACCATTAAAAAGCTGCATTTTGCTTGAGCGATATGTGTTATATTACTTTTTCAAAAATATAGGGATTGCTAATAAAAATGCATGAATGTAATCTAAAATGTAAAAAAAACCAAATAGTATCCCGAGTCGAACTTCAGAACATCAAATTATTTTGCTGCCACAAAATCTAACTACGTCAAATGTTTTCTGTAGAGATGTTCTGAGACAATAAAGTATTACAAATAAATCTCTTCTGTAATATTATAGAAGAAAGGTTGCATTTTGAATTTCAGTTTTCTTTTTAACAATTTATAATAATCCAGCTAACAAATACTAGAGCAATTTTAAAATTTACTGACATTCTACGTAAATGATATAACGAATTTAGAAACGTATTAGTTAGTTATATATTCGCTGTAAAGTAATATCTATATAAAAGGTAAGGTAAGTAGCAGCCCATTAACATGTTTACCACTAGACCACTGAGGCAGTTAAATCTATATATTGATTAGAAATGAATGTGTTTATCTAATAATCTGAAAGGAATTAATAAAAAACTTAGTAAAATAAATCTTTTATGTTAAAGAGAATAAGTCTATAGTCCGATTTAGTACTCTTTCCATTGCCTCGAGTCCGATATTTGGGCAGGTGAAACCGCGAGGTATTGCTAGTATATACATACAGATAAACCGAGTTACACGGCCTCGCTAGCACAATGGTGAGAGTATTCGCTTGTCTGGCCGACGCCAGGGTCTGGCAGATAATTTTAAAAAATAGCATTTTCTAATTTATCTCAGCCTGAAATATAATGGATAGTCGCCACTCTATCAGTAAAAATGTGACGCCAAGCAAATAATTTCCATTCCGACATGATGCTGTGTAGAAACATCTTATCATGTATCAGAAGTAATAAAAATGTGAATCCGTTGAGTTGTTCTTAAGAGATGATCTTTAGTACATAATTTTTTATATAGATAATATTCATTCATCTAAGTCTCGTATAAAGTTTTCAGCAAATGGAAATGTTCATTAGACACTGTCAACATGGTAATTAATGATACTGTCACAAATGAGTTATGCAATATTGATGACGTTATCAATTATGATATAGGTTTAATATTCCCGTTCGTTTAATATGAAACTATGTTTTATTAGTTCGGCACTTTGACAAATTTGTGAAAGTTTAATTAATTTAGGACTTTATTAATATTTCCCAGTTAAATTTACACGAACAATCAAACTGAGTAAGGTTAAAATATTTGCTATTTTTCAATCCCTTCTATTAGTTCGTATAAATAAATAAAGTTTGTCTATCCCTTTGTAATTTCAATAAAACCTTTTACAATTTTGTAAAATTGTTTATACATCTTTGGCTAATATCTGGAAAAAGCTAAACGGATTTTGACGGGAATTTCACTGCCAGATAGCTGATATTATAAGGCATGAAGTTGGTACTTTTCTTTAGAAAAGGCACCTGTAATTATGCCGGGATAAAGTTAGTCATTCATGAAATACACTTACTTTTACTCAAGTTCATATATACTTTTTAAACTTTTCAAATATTAATTAATTTTATATATGTAATTGATTAATAGTCGATATTAGGTAAAACTGTACAGCAACATCTATTGGCTAGATGGCGTCGGAATGATGACTTTTTACTTAATTGTTTGATATTAACAGAAGCTTTCTCTTTTAATATAAAATAGGAATTAGCGAACAAAGTTACCACTTTGAACTAGTGAAGTTTTCTACCAGATCAACTTTATTATTGACATTAAAAATTCAATATCGGCTGACTCATATTAATCAAACAAATTTTCATTAAATAGCAAGGGCAATAATAAATATAACATATCATATTTTTATTTAAAAAATACGATTTGATTTTTTTCGCATCGTTCGCCTATTCGCCAATATTGTGTTTACAAATACACATTTAATATTCAATATGTAAATGTAATTTAGAAACAAACTGATGCATATAGATAGGATAATGTATTTCCATTGTTCTGACTCGCTTTTGTTGGATATACAGCGTTAGGCAAATATCAATTATACCTTAAATATGTTTCCAAATAAGATTTGAATTATTTGCTATACAACTGTTATTTACTTATTACTACACTGATTCAGTTTAATTTAACCAATTCAATGTAACGTTTGTTTGTGTTTCAAATGCATTTATTGCAACGGATATTTGAAAGTTTGGTGAGCTAATTAGAATCGGGTATGGTAAGGTGAAAAGGTAACTTTTGAAAGCATTTATACTCATTGTACCAAATGCACAATATAGATAATACTTAAGCGATGTTATCCGAGCAGTTCCCAATCTCGTTGAAATACAGGGAACTCTGTATTTACTTCTGCCCAATCTGAAGGCTTTATATTTGGTATATGTATAAAAAGATATTAGGGTTTAAAAAAGAAATAATAATAAAAATTTAAACAAAAAAAAGAACTGCATTCGAAACAAACACACAAATGTGTAAGATGCTCTAAAACTAAAAAATAATTACGTATTTTTTAGAGCTCATCGTAGTATTATTTTTGAAGTCGGCGTCAGTCATCCTGTCCAATAAAAAACGAATCAGAGAAATCGGTTGGTGTGATCTTGAGTTATTCGTCCATTTATCACGCACATGCTTAATGCAAATTTAAGACTTATATGGTGAATGCCAACATAAGTTCTGGACAATAATTCCTTCCATATAAAAAAAGAATCATCAAGATCGATTCACCCAGTCGGGTAACAAACATAAAAAAAATACAGACGAATTGATAGCCTCTTCCATTTTCTGAAATCGGTTAAAAATAATAGAAACTCTTTAGCCTTCAGCCAATATTTCTTATATTTAATGCAATGATAAAATACACTCGAGACCTATTGGTAGAGTGTATACTGATTATGCAGGCATTGTCAAATATGTTTGCTAAACATTGGCCGATGCTTGGCAAATTTAACTTGTGCCAGACGTTGCACTAACAATGCACTAACTAATGTTTACATAGATCACCCTAGAAAGGTTCCCTGTCCAATGAACTATCTGCTTTGTTAGAATAGTGACACAATTGATAGACAGTTCAATTTATAGTAAATTAAATCAACCAAAACACAATGAAATATTGTAGTGTTTTAAATCTGACAATTGTGATACTTTGAATATTAGTTCTTGTTTAAATAAAATGTAGAGTATTCTGGATTTTGCTGTGTTTTTAAGTAAAGTTTGGATTTTTTTTGTGTTGTGTGTTTATACATCTAAAGTTAAGAAATGTTACATATATTAATTACTCCACAAATTTTTCCAAATTTAATCAATTTCTTAGGTCACTTACGTACAAGTATTTTTAAAGAACGTAACAACGAATTTTCTTATCAGTTTATTAAAAATAAAACATTAGGTAAGCCATAAATAACTTTAGGTCCATATTCTCTAAGATATAGGGACAGAAACCTGTTCAAAAGCAGTGTTTTCTTAAATCAATACCAAAAGACTTGTAGAATATTTTTAAGAAATGAAATTACTTTATTTTCTTTCTGGATTTATATGTTTTTATTCTATAGAGTGAAATGATACTTCATATGTCTTTGTATATAATTAAGGGTATTAATACTCCTAATTATGTTTTGACTTTAAACTTTTATTTAAATTTAATTGCGCAATTAGATCGAAAAAGCGTAGTTACCTCAATAATAGCTTCAGTCATCATATGCTATATTCTTAGCTTTTAGAATTGGGTTTACAGATATTATCGCTATTTTATTTAAAATAGTACCAAATTATTATTATTTTTAAAATTATATCGCTGATTCATGTCTATTGTTGAATAGAATAGCTCCAGGCTCTTTATAACTAAGGATTTAATAAACAAAATAATGGTAGGGTGGAGTCGATCTCGAAAGCAATTTCATCGAGTGAGTTAAGTATTATAATCAGTTAGGAAAGAGGAATGAAATATTACTATTTTCATATATATAGAACAGAAAAATAACAATCAGCTTAATGTATGAGCCGACAAATGATAAAGGAAGAGATGCAGAAAATAACAAAGCACATAATTAAACATGCAAATGTACTAAGCATACAAGGATTTTTAATACTTTTATCTCTTATTTTTAAATGTATTTCGTTTCAAGACAAACAGAAATTAATGAATATAATCGTAGCTTAAAAATATTATTGTATACATTTTAATCTAACTCGAGGGGTTTGTCTTTTTATTTGATTTGAAGTATTTCGAAAAGGATGGTTCTTATATGATATACATTTTTCCATTTGCATTACTACATTATTTAATCAGACAGTAAATACACAATATTATAGTAATTCGTTTCGTCATACCCAAATTTATTAAATACCATTTATGTAGTGCATTTCATGCTTTTAAAATTTAATGCAACTTTTTCAGGTCATCTGGATATGAGTGAATTATATCGAAATGAAGACATTAAATTAAAATTAGAATAAGTTACGTATAATAAGGTTATTGGGTGAAGAATAATGTCGAAGAAGCCCCTTCTTAGATTAAAAATAATTAGTAAAATTAGTGTGTAGTTGGATGTTATTTGCTTCGCATTGCTTTGCATTGCTGCAGGACGTTCGCCACTCACGACGTGAACAACCACGGAAGCGGAATCTGTTCAAAAAAATTAAAGTCAATTGCAATTTACAATACAATTTAAAACAATAATAAAATAAAAGAGAGAAATGTTTGAAATATTTCAAGTAGTAGTGAGAAACAGAGCTTTAACTTTGCTGTTTGTGTCAGAGATAACTTGCTAGTTGTGCGACATCCATGTTACAATGAAATAGGGCAAGCTGAGATTGTGAGAGATTTTAAAAATGTATGTGACATTTATATTGTTTTAAAATTTTTATAACATCATTTTCAAAACACAATCTCCTTTGTACTGTTGTTGTCAACATAGACAGAATATATGGCACAATGTGCACATACTTTACTAAAGTTGTTGTTTAAAAAAAATCTTCTTTGTCATTTTATAGTAAGCAAAGTGCATAGCAGCCCATTAATGTCCCACTGCTGGGCGCAGGTCTTCTCATTTAAAGATGAGAGGGTTTTAAGAGTATAGGCTTGACAAGCAATGCTGGCTTGACTGGAATATGTATAGCCTACCGATCCACAGAGGAGCAGCGTGGTGGGCTTGTACTCTAAAAACTATACGATTCATTATAACATTTTATTATAATAAAAAATGTATAAATATACGCCATAAACGGCGGTATTTTGGAAAACAAATTGTTTGTTTCCGACTTTAAGAACCCAAAATTCGAAACCATTTTTTTGTGTAAAAAGTTCGTATTTTACTCCAAAACTACAGTATCAAGTTGGTTCTAAAAGTTTTTTACATATCCCAGAATATTTTACATTCCAAACAACACATAAGTTTTGCAAAGAGAACTTAATGGTGCGTAATATTTTTACTTGATAATAAGTCCGGTTATGACTATCACTAAAACCACTCCGGATTTTTTTTATGGAATATGCTTTTATGTTTAGACCCCGACCCATAGGTCAGGAGTGTAGGATACAGCAAGGAAGAAGGCCTCGCAATACCCATAAAATCTAGCGGAATCATACGGCGGTGGGAGTTGGCCAACTTCAATAATAATAACAATAATTTTTATTTCAGGCCGTCAATTTGCCCATATAGTTTTACACAAAATGATAAAGAAAAAATACAAAGAATACCAAAAAATATTGTTAATAATACAAACTTAAACTATGTTAGTATGTCTTACTAGTACTTGTACTAGAACTTACACTACTTTTGGCCATATAGTTAGGCCGCTCGACATGACTCCCAAGCCCGGTATGTATACCATTCCATTACATTCAATTCAATTACCGTCAATGTCTGCTGTGGTAGCTCCAGCAAATCGAGCAGAACGTATCGGTGAAATTTAATGATGTCTACCTTTCGAACACTTGTCTCTAAGCAAGAGTACGTGTCTATCTTTTAGGGTAACACAGGCAAGGTAATTAGCTTAAAATTACTTACCAGAACTGCTAGGTGCGCAAGTATAATTTCCAGAATCTCGAGGTGAGGCTCGTGCTATAAGAAGTCTACTGGTCCGCGTCCTTTGTTCTGTCTCCACGCTAATGCCCCCTCTTTGGGCATAGTTGACAACGTTGGCCCCTCGGTACCAATAGATGAAACTGGATATAGTAACACTATATTAAATTATAATAAATCTGAATTTAAATAAAATGTCATTATATCTAAACTGGTATTATAAAGAGGACATACTTGTGGTTTTGTATGCATGGATGTATTACAAATATTTATTCACTGCGCGAGATTCGGAGAAATGTGTTGGTATTGATCGCTTAAGACCAGGGTTTGTAATTGAGGACACAGAATGTTAAGCCATACCATATGAGACAACGATTAATGTATGCAAAGATTCATAAGAACCGATGATATCAAAATAAGGTCGAACTATTAAAACCGTAGTTCGTCTCTGTTTATAATCATGCTTAACTAGCACATTTTTCGTATGGTACTTAATAATACTTATTTATTATTAGACAATAACTGTATTTTTCTATATTTTGTGTAATGTTTTCTTTAAAAAAAGGGGGAAGTCATTGTATGCACATAGATATTACGTAAATATATCTGTTTAAATAGTCTTTGTCCATCAAAGCTAAACTTATTGTAAATTCATAATAAGCAGTATGTCTTTGTAATTCGTAATAAATGGTCGTTCATCGTATAATCTTTTATGTACTCTTCGCGCCATAATAGAACAAAAAGATGTTCTACAATAATATAGTCCAACTACTGTAGTTATGCCAATATAACTACTTTCTTACATTTTAAAAGCTAATGAAAGTGTCGACTAAAATCAGACCATATTATTCATACCTCTATATTAATCCTTATCCTATTAAATTATATTCTATTAAAGACTGTTTCTATAACTGTAAAATACATTCTAAATGATTAAAACGGACATTCCATTCAAAAGATATAGCGAATTTAAAATCTCAGTCTAAAGAAAGTAATATATCCTGCGTCGAACTCCAGAGGGTCAAATGTTGTGTATAGGGAAGTTCAGAGACAATAAAGTACTAACAAATCTAATCTCTAATGTTATAGGAGAAAGTTTTGCATTTTGAATTTTTGTTTTTATTTTATGTATTAATTAGATATATATCAGCTGTAAAGTAAAATCTGGATATTAATTAGATTATGAATGTATCTAATAATCAGAAAGGAAGTAATTAAACTTAATAACTAAAGTGAAGTAAAACTTTTCTAACTTCTAACAAAAATAAATCTATAATCCGACTTAGTACATTTTCCATTGCCACGAAATCTATATTTATGCGAGTGACACCACAAGGCATTGCTAGTTATTTATTAAAAATATTTTGGAATAGTTGATACTACTTCTGTAGTTTTCATTGAAAGTCGATGTTTAACTCCTATCTTCCACTTAATTATTGTGAAAGTTTAATTAGTAATGTATTACTATTAAGTTACATATAAGTCCGAAATAACTGTTTCCCTTAAAATATATATTTAATTTATAATACACCTTCAAAGCGAGTAATACAATTTAAAACTCGATAGTCCAATTTCTATGTTTTAAGATACTATAGTTATATCAAAAAAACATTGACTCATACTCGGAGAGAAAACAAATTTTCACATTTTTCTTCCGTTCACTCAAAATGACGGCGATTTAGAGATTATGAGTAAGTAACAGTTCTGAATATTCCCAGGGAAATACATACATACATTCATTCATAGCATCACGCCTCATTCCCATAAAAATAAATCTGTTATATTCTCATTAAAATTATCTGTTTACCAACAAAAGCTTTTTTTATTGCTGACAATTTAGCGCTTGACTGTGATCTGACCTGATGGTAAGTGATGATACAGTCTAAGATGGAAACGTACAAAATCTGGTAAGAGGCGATATACCTCATGTGGTTTCTACACAGCATCGAATCGGAACACAAACCTCTTTGTTTGGCGGTACGTCTTTGCTGGTAGGGTGGTAACTAACCAAGGCAGAAGCCGCCCAGCTCGGACTCAGACAAATTAAAAAATACTTTTTTCTAAATTAGCTCTACCGGGGATCGAACTCGGAACCTCTGCTAGGCCGTATAGCGCCATCGGAATCACTCTATACACTCTAAAGTGTCAATAAACTCAGTAATAGTATTTTTTTATTTAAGTAAATAAAAACAAATTAGTCCTCTCTAAAATATATGCTAAATATTTATCATTTTATATAAATATCAGCTGACCCAGTAAACTTTGTTTATGATAACTGTTATCGCAATTAAAAAATAGGAGATGGCTGGGGTGAAAATTTAGGGTTGTATGTAATTTAGTATCATAAAAAAAGAAAACAATTTTTTTTCGTCAAAAATACATTTAGAAGTGGATCACCCTTAATATTTAGGGCGATATAAAATAGATGTCCGATTCTCCACCCCAGCTGATGAGCACGCTAAGATTCACGAAAATCGATCGAGCCATTTCGGAGGAGTTCAACTTCTAACACCATAACACGAGAATTTTAACTTCGTTCAATTATTTCAGCTTAAGAGTCAATTCTATTCTCATTGCTATTCAATACTTACCTCGGTGGATCAGGAGCGTGTCTTGCTATACAAGTAAGATTGATATCTGACCCGGCGCGTACAAACAATTCCGGCCCTGAAAGTATCTCCGCTTTGGATACTGGAACAAAACAATCTCATTAATATGTCATCATTTCTTTGTTTGTTTTTTGGGAATATTATGAGGATGTAATAGGATTCTCTTGTAAGAAACATTTGTCATATTAAAGACTGATAAAGGCGAATTTCTGAGCGTATATTCTCGTAATCTATACTTGTGTTATAAAGCTGAAAAAGCTTCAGCTTTTCAGAGACTACTGCTAATTGTATAGAATTGTTTATCTCTAAAAACACGATGTAATGAAATCTATATATATACGTAAAAGTAAATAAAAGACCTTATTTTCTTAAGTTTTAAAAGATTTTAAAATTCCATATGTCTAGTTTTCAAAGTTGATTCACTATAGCCTTATTTAATGGTCAACCAATTTGTTCTCTATCTCTTTCTCCTTCTCTCTGTGCCTGTTTTGTAACACAATTACAGGAGTTAGCTAATTATATATTAGAAGAAAATGTAGCATTAAAATTGTGTCGAATATGTTAATAACGAAATGTGATTATAATTGACGAATAAAAAGGTTCAAAATATAAGTTTTTACATATCATTCAACTATTAAATATTTACTGTAACAAATTTTCTACGAATTATACTCCATAATTTGAATAAATAAACAACAGACCCATTTTCCACGTGAATAATTTCTACGAATTATAAATATTCTGAATTTTGTATAGATAATATTCAAATGGATTGAAATTTATGTACATTCTAATGGATGTTTAAAATTATTCGCAACGTTCGAAAAGCTAATCTAAAAAACCAACACAGATATTTAAATACAGATAGATGATGTAATTTTTTAATAATCAGTGAAATTTAATAACAGGAAGCACCTGTTCTTTGAATTTATAAATAAATAATATGTATCAAATATCTATGAAGGCTTTAGTTACGTAAAGATTAACTTGGAGTTTAAATCACAATAATGTTATTTTGACTAAACTACCTCGAAGAATTAAAAATAAATGCTTTCGGTGATTAAGTCATTTATTTGTATTGCCTACAGGTTAACCCTTATGTGAGCTCATCTGATGATAAGTGATGACACACTCTAACATTGTAACGCTAAGATGTACCTGGTTTTTATATGTTATTGTATTGGAACAATTTTTTGCGGTCCATTTGTGGTTTAGAGCGATAACTAGACAAGGCCGAGGTCTCTGACCAGTTAAAATATTGAGAAATTACAACATATAATTGTTTAAAGTAATAGAGTCGCAAAATATTAATATTTTTACGAGAAAAATTAAATTTGGAATTGCGAATAAAAAAATAGAAATATAAAAATAGAATCATGTAAAGTAACTGGTACGTAATTTCTGCCAAATTTTGCCAGAAAATGCGTACAAGTTACATGTGAGTATTCAACTGAAGTTCAATCAGCTGTATTTATAATAACTTTTTTTAAAAAGCCGCAGAAATATAAAAATAGTTATCACATTACTTAAATATTGATAAGGCATTTATGTTATTGGCAAATATTGAAGAGAAGTCTGTCAAATATGTTTTATCCAACAGTACATAGTTACCCGTAAAATACTTCTGAAGCTAAACCTAAGTAAATAAATATTTTGTAGCAAAGAATCTTTTATCCTCTTATCCTGGCACTGTAACGACATATTTGCTGTACATTTTCCAACAAAACCTCCGCTTACAGCCTTGAGTAAAGCCTATGATTAAGAAAGCTGGAAGTTGCCTACGTAGCTTTGATATAAGCTGCGCTTGCAAGTTTCAGACGAGAACACATGTAACAGGATTATGTCTGTTTTGAAGAAGCCTCAGAACATAAATCACTGTTTTGGAAGAAAAGCGACACAATTCGAAAATGCAAATTCTACGGGAAAGCTGTTTGAAAATTAAACAACCTTTTAAAATGCACCAAAGACTTATGTTTTTAAAATTTTGTGGTACCTGCTGGTGGTTTAGCTATTGTTTCAAAGCTGCGATATGTAAACTTGGCAATCCTTCTCGACTATCTTAGTGCTGAATTATATTTACATATACAAAAGGATTTAGATAGTATTAATGAAACTAAATAAGTGAATATGATTAGTAGTAAGACGACACATTTCTTTGGATAAACTTAAAGTTTAAAATATAAGTATTACCATAATCAAAAGATACAATGTTAACCTTTTTCTGTTATAAACTTGTCTCCAGCTATCAGACTAATGCTGTTAAAAAAATATTAAGAAAGAGGGGTCACGTTCATGGAGAGGCTTTGGAAAAAAACGACAAGGGTAAAGAGTAAACGTGGCCGTCACAAACGCACGTGACGTCGCTTAGTATCAGCGAAAAAGACGGACATCAGACAAATAGTACCCAAAGTGACATGGATTTTAAATTCATAAATTATGTATGGGAAGAAAATATAATATAATTAGTAACTATAAACGACCCTAATTCCATCTTAGTCAAATCTAAACTACGTAGACAACCACGAAGAAAAATAACGTCAATTCATTAATATCATAATGCAATACAATACAATAGCATCCTCTTTATTATACACCCTATACTTAACAAAAATAAACAAGACATAAACCTACACATTAAAGAACTCAATTGAAGCACCTTCTCGGTAAAATATTGATCTTTTTCAGGCCACCATAATTCCTTAAAAGGATACATAAAAAGAGAAGAAGTGACAGGTATTCTTAACCCACTTAAAACTTTATAAAAATAGCACTCAGTAATAAGTAATCGCAACAGTATCAATCAATCAATTTGCTTAGACAGGAAGTACTCTTTCATCATCTTTTTGAATAATTTGTGAGATATTTCATATTAAAAAGCACTGAAGATGTTCCTGTTATTTATCTATCAAATTTATGATGTTCCATAGGTAGTTAAGAAATCTAATTGTTTATTTAACAATGTCGTAAAAAGAACAATATTAATATATAGTCATAAAAAGGCAACTCAACTGCGTGTATGTAACAATTCCTTAATTATATTAAGTCAATGCACATTCTGAGGTAAGAGAATTTATCCCTATAAATTAAAGATCCTAAACCATTAACCAAAATTAACTCTTTACGAGAAAGAAATAGCGGCCAAATGAGTTTAAACACGATGGATGTACAACCAATATCCTTTGTCACATATTTGATGGAACGATATTCCAATTCTATCGAATGAGATCAGCTCCAGAACAAACATTACTTAACGTACTCTGGAGATTTTAACAGTACCTACCTAATCATTCCGGTCTTAACTCTAAATCAATGCAATGGGCAGAGTTGTAACTCTTGGATACATATAATCCTTTGGAAAAGCAAGGCACATAAAACTGATAAATATCGCTTTGAAAGTGATTTCAAAAACAAAAATTAGGACTAATGATCGTTGGGTCGTTTTTGTTAGGTCACGAGACGGTTGCGACCTACATTTTTGTCATGTTCATAAATATCTCATTTCTTTATCTTTTAATTTGAGATTAGATATGTATCAGTAATGTATTGTTGCCTAACACATTAAATGGTTTCAGACTATTTTGTCGTATTATTTACACAATTATTACACAAAACATACTCAAAAATTGAATTCATTACGAAAATAACAGAATAAAAAGGTAAAAACAATATTTTGTATATCACCGTTATTATATAAATATTTAATCCATGAAGAAATCATTTTCCTCTATTTTATTCTATATTATTATATAGTGTAATAAAAGGCAACGTAGTGCTTAAAAGTACCAATAGGTAACACTATGTTTTCAATGTATAAAACGTTTTTATATCTATGGTAGCATTCCTTTCTTCTCTTAAATTGTATTACCAGGTGAATAAAACTTCAATGATGTGTATTATCTATGTATCATGATGAGATCCTGGAATATTTTACTAAAAAGAGAGGTACTACTGTTCTGTTTGCACAGTAACAAAGTTAATCTACGCAACAATCTATTTTCGTTGCTGGATATAGGCCTGTCTATTCTGGCTAAATATCATCATGAATTGCTCCCAAACATACTCAAGTTTTTTCAACATGATTTTCTTCAGCAAAATAACTTAAATGTCATAATGTGTCTTAGTGTCTTATCAAGGTTTGAAGTGGTGACTCTTAACAGTAATCCGTATGTCTCAATATGGGGCCCAAATCATATTTACTTACCGACAACTGTAAGCCAGAAGGATAAACTTATTTTTGGTTCTGTTGAAACTTGGCACTCGTAACCGCCAGAGTCCCGTGGTTGAGCGTGGGCCACCCGGAGTGTCCATTCGTCGGATCCGTCAGTATGTAACGCAGCAAAACGCGCATCACTGCTGTATGTGTGAACACCAACTGTGAGGATATGAAGGTCGCGTTTGCGTATCCAAGAAACCTGAGAACAAAATATAACATTTACTAATTTTTGAAGTGTAAACATCTTTTGACGCGCTATGTCCATAATTTATTTAAGTTTAGAATGAGGCTGAGCTGACACGTTCGGCTACGTTACACTCTTTCGAGTAAAGTCGGATTCCATTGACTCAGGGAGCAATAACGTTACGGTGAACGCGTAACTGCTATCCGAGTTTGTTGACTATTATATGGTAAGTCGCATTCTACTACTAGAAACAAGATTTATTTTTGTCGCTGGGTAATGTAATTTACGCTCTAACTCCGATGACCAGTCAGGAGTATGGGGCTCGGCGATGGAAGGTCTCGCAATACCAACTAAATTAGTGAGGCACCAGGTGTAGATAGATACCAGGGCAGAATGCCAAAGCTGATTTCGCATTCTGCTCTGGTATTCCGGATGAGCCCAACGGAGGATTGACAGAGGCGGGGGGAGGTGTGCAAACGTCGCCTTGTATTCTGCCTCCTTCGGCGGTAAGAGGGAGCATCCACTGCATTCTCCCTCTCTCTCGTGGCCACTTCCGTCCACTGCCATTCACTGGAAAGCATCGCGCCTACAATGCTCCCCAACGAGAGATCGTCACCGATAAACGCCATCGGGAAGTGACGCTGAGATCCCCGGGCCACACAATCTGCCACAGTGTGATGAGCTGAATCAATAGCTGCGCCACACTGATGATGAATGGCTGACTCCTCCCAGCCAATTTGGTGCAGGAACTTTTCGAAGCATGCTGGGAACAGGCCTCCTCATTCATAGGTGAGAGGCACTTTAGAGATTAAGTGTATACGCTCACAGATGTGCACTTTCTATTCCTTCACTTTCACACTTTCACAGATGGGACCACAGAGTGATCAAGTACAGGACCGTCGGCTTTACGTGCTCTCCGAGGCGCAAGGATGGAACACGCTGTCAAGTTCCAATCTTCTGGCTAATGCTGAGAATTCCTTAACAGGAGACTTAATATTGTTTTTGAATTTGCCCGACCCGGAACTCGAACCCAGGTCCTTGTCTGCCGCTGAGATTATAACTGTTTGATGAGAGACCTAAATTTACGAGAGTAAATTGTTTTTCGTGTTATAAGCTATGCTGAATTTTTCACTTTTATCGTGTGGCCCTAAACACACAACATTTTTTATAATTTGTCTTTGACGACCTCGCCTGGCGTAATGATGCGAGCATCACTAGTCAAGATGACATTCTAAGTACGATAACGCTACGTCGAGTGGCTAGCGTTTACAGGCGTTAGCGTACTTAGGATGTCATTCTGTTTACGGTGTCATTCTGTCTAAAGGCGGAGTACTCACTTCGCTAGCTTAGATAAAATTCTCGGCAGGGCGAATATAACAATTATTATCCATGTCTGTACAGGTGGTATCAATGGCTAGATAGCACGAGTCGTGCTGTGAAACGAATACTTTGGGTCCGAGTAGGAAACTTTTTATTACCTCTCTCCAAGTTCGCAAGATACCATCTTCTAAGATGATAGAGTATACTGTATCATTATTTACCATTAAGTGAGAACATTATTAATGTTTTACCTGATAGCATTTAAAAACCCGTAATAATGTAACCTAAAATTAATTTCTATTCCTACCACTTTATTTAGCTTTTAATCATTAACCTTTTTTTTACTTTAAATCACTTACAATCACGCTCTAACCTGTCACATATAATAAACCTTATTAATATATATTAATATTCGTATTAATGAAGCATTGAATGAAGCAATATATTACACATATTAACATGCTATTCATCTTTAAGAAACTAACCGTTGAGTTTCTTGCCGGTTCTTTCTCAGCGGACTGAACTTTACGAACCGGTGGTAGATTTTTTACAAACAGACAGACTACTGACGATTCAAAAGTCCTTTTTGAGCCTACTTGGATAAAGAATATTTCGATTTGCTAAGATTAAAAGCGCATTTATTGTAATTTTTCTGTGAGACTGTAACACAAGTTTATAAACCACTATAATCCAATATTGAGATGAATAGCACAGAAACAAGGACAAAACAATACATTCAAAGGGAATTTGGGGATCATAAAAATAAATCTTCGACCATTTAGATTACATGTTTTGCCAAACGACTGCTTTAATTGCATTCTAGCGTTTTATTGTTTACCCAATTACAATGAACATTCGTAATTTATTTGTCTTTATATCTTGTTTACTATCCGTTTAACTGTTTGGGAACAATGCAAACATAATCTTGGTGAATTTAACAACTTCCTATTAAGGTTGTAATGCTTGACCGCATTTCAGCTTCAGTGCGAGCTTAACCAAGAGGATATGATAATCTAATCTTAATATACTACCTGTACTACTACGTTGGCTTCATGAGTTTATTGGTTAAATTTAAATTTGTTTAAAAGCTCAATTTAAAAGAATAAATATATATAACACAATACCTACTCCAGCTAAATTAAGTAGTTTTTGTGTGAAAACGTTACAAACATACATACATATATAGATACATAGAACACAAATGTTTCAAACAAAAATCTTACAAATAATTAATAACTTAAAAGATGATAAAATATTTTATTTACATAGCATATGATATGCCAAAAATATTCTTAATTAAGTATTAGATGTTCAATCACTTAACGTATGGTTAAATTATTAGCCAGTGAATTAATATTAATTTATTATATAAGTAGGAGATAATCTGTGCTTGTCATTTGTAAGTAATTAAATATAGTATTTAATAACAATGTAGATAACTTGTTACGAGCAAGTAACAAAAGATTTGTTCTCGTTTTT
Source organism: Elymnias hypermnestra (assembly GCA_015832385.1). NCBI lineage: Eukaryota > Metazoa > Arthropoda > Insecta > Lepidoptera > Nymphalidae > Elymnias > Elymnias hypermnestra. The sequence continues at coordinate 1,041,840 of JACTOM010000117.1, read as the reverse complement.
TATTTGGGATGTCAATTTCACAGTGGCTTGCCTAAAGTACACTTTAGTGTTGAGATCCTCTTTAAGTCAAGGGATAAAAGGAAATGCGGTACAAAGATATGTCACTTGAACGAGAGTACATAAAATGCCTTGTAATTTACGTTATCTCATTGTATTTTCATAATGGGATTTTTTTTAATACATTTTGACAATAGAACAGTAATTGTTAATTAATTATGATTTAAAACTAAGAAACTGTAGTGATCTGATAAAAATAAACACGTCAATAAACTTGACGACAGATGATTTAAGTTAGCTTAAACTTAACTTTCGAACCAGTTCAGGTTTGTATACTTTGGTAGTTATTTACAAATTAACCCTAGACGTTTGCTGATGAGTCCATCAACTTGTATATCCAATATAAAAATATTTCTGTTTATTACGATTGGATTCTGTGTGCATTTTGATCACATTTATGTCCCTGAAATATAACTTAAAACTTATACTACAGGCTCTGAAAGCTAAAACGAGTTTATATCCATTTACTTTTCACGTATTGGTTTTAAAAAAGGACAGTAAAGTGTTCAAATATATTAGAATTTGGGGTTTTCTTAAACGAAAAGAATCATATGTATGTCGGAGAAGGCATAATTCTCGCCGACATCATCTTTAGTGGTGTCCACAGCTCAACCTCCAAAGTGTGGGCGTTGGTGGGTAATGCTGGTGCAATTTATTTATTTATTATTTAAAAATAAAATACATTAATTACAACAAAATCAGATAAGTTAACGGTGTCGCAAAAACCCTTGCGGGTTTGTCTGTTCACCGGGGTGAATCGTTCAGCGCTCGAACTCATTGTTGGTATCGTAACTAAAACAAGTGACTGACGCGTCAAACCGGTTTAGCACATTGTTGCTAAACCATATACAGGTGTTCCAAAATTAAATTTTATTTATTAGTTAATAAGTAGTTTTTGAGTTTCACTTTTATATTGTTTTCATTAACTTCGTGTTTTACGTTACGCGGTAAGTTATTAATTAGAGTCGGTACAATAAATTCGAGTGTCTGTCGTCCATACAAGTTATTGGTATGTGGCACAATAAGTTTTGAGTTAGTGATACTGCGTGTAAGTATTGGGTATTGAAACTGCTTTTGTAGTTCATTTTTAAAATAGTTTTCTGTTAGTAAGATGTATTTTATCATATCCTATGTGTTATTTAATCAAACAATTAATTAACTCAGACTATAATGTCTAATCATTTAATGTTCCCAATATCAAATTATACAAAGACATTAACAGTAATAGTTAGAAACGCGCGACAGTTTCAATAGTCGACCGCTCTGTGGAACCTCTAGAACACCGCCGGCTTGTGGCTTATTAACTCTGTCCAGCGCCGATAGATGGCGCCGATAATTCCGGAAACTATTTGATTCCGACTTGTGTTATATTTATATAACAAAAATGTTATTTCAGTACATATAAGCTGTAACTTTCCTACTTTTCAATTGGAAAAAAGAATATTCGCAAAGAATCGAATTTCGTTGTCTGTTACCTTTTAATATTTTTCAAGAGTAAGCTATATAAATAATCCTCAAAATAACAATTGAACTAATGGGAATAAAAGGCAACAAATTCAAGTCTGTTGCACTCAAGGCACTTTACTGTACAACAATTCTTAATGAAATACTATGATACGAGTCCGGTGGTTTTGCTCTGTGGAGAGCATCAAGGTATGGTCTGATAGTGACTCTTTCAATAATCTTTCTACGAAATATAAGTTACTCAAATATTGTGGACGTTTGAAATTTCAGCACTACAAAATGATAACATTAATAAAAATATGACATATCAGAGTTTTTATATATTTATTAATATTCAACTAGAACTACGTTTGAGGGAACATAATGCCACTATAATTTATTATGTGTTATCTTTTTTAATTACTACTATTCCATTACCTTAATTATGTTTCCGTTGTATGTTGATTTATATTACTCTACTGGTCTTATTATGCAGATATTTTTTTTTAGTTACCTTTAGTTCTTTAATTACGTACATAAAAATATTGATTCTTTTAATAAAAAGAGTGAATGTACCTAAAAAGTTAACAAATAAACTTGTTATATTCTAGTAGGCTGCATAAAATTAACAAGACATTTAAGGGTAGCTGTACAAGTTTCTATAATAAACTCCCACAAGAATAATTTGCAAGATTACTAAGACGATATAATCGCATGGGAGTAAAAGAATTGCTCTTATTTAAATATAACATTGTAATGATGATGGTAAAAGAAAATATAAATGACCTAACAGAGTTTGTTGTGGGCTCCCCTCAGGACAGGGCGCGAGGGAACCCTGTAACTTTAAATCTTAAGTCGTTTTTTGATAACATCATTAGTCGTATATTAGAATTAGTGTGTGGAAAAAAGCAAAAAAATTATATATTTGACGATTCAAAAGGAACAAAGATATTTTCAATTTTATTTTGTTTCATCAATTTCACTTTTTTTTCTGTTTATATTCATAGTTACTTGTTTTTCATTTGCTATGTTTGTTTTTCCTATTTCAATGATATTTTAAATTTACAAATAGTTTGTGAAATCAAACCGATAACAAATGGTGTAACTTCTTCCTTAGGTTACGCTATTGATAGCGTATTTAAAAGATTTTAAATACATCAGGCTCAATTTTATATGGAAAAATATACACAGGACTTCCTATTTACAGTCGAAACTGAATTATGAAAGGCCTTTTTCCAGTCTACCAGTTTTGAAAGTTATTTACAAGTAGAAAGGGCTCTCAAACACGGGGATTTTTTCTCGCCGTAGCAATTTCCTTCCACATCGCAGGTTTGCGGGCGACAGAGCGAAACAATATAGGGGCAGCTTGCAATTAAACCCAGAGCAACCAAGCGCGTCGACTGCACTGCTGTGAAATTAAAGTGTATAATTATGAGTTATTCCCTACGTTGATATAAAAATGATGTTACAATGAAGATTCGTGACATTCCAATCTTTTTACACCTTATATACGAATTAACATTACGTGTCCATATCATAATAAAACGCTTGCTTTGTATAATTATATTTATATATGTATTTGTGCATGTATATGTATTATACATTTGTTGTTTAGTTTATGTATTTGTTTGTATTTATATTATAAATGATAAATGTTAATTTTAGTTTATTTTATTTTTGCACTACCTGTATATCTCCTCACTAGTTTTTAATTTCGACAGGGGTTGCCTGGCAGAGATTGCTTAAAGTAATAAGGCCGCCCTTGCACATAGGTTAATCTTTTTGTTGTATAAGCTTTAACATATAAGTTTTTGTATTTTGATATTTCTATGTGCAATAAAGTTTTTCTATCTATCTATCTAACATTAGGTTCTTTTCCGTTACCTTTGTCCATAAAAACGTAGGAGACGAATTATTTCATTCTGATATCCCACGTATGAATTGAACATACTTTCCTTAATTTAAAAGGCTTTTGTAGTAAAACTTCTTAAGGTGCATGAGAATAACATATTTACAGATGAAACGCGTGATAAGCGTCACCAAGATGTGCAGCGTTTTTTATGCTAATGCGTTTGAAGGTTAAGTATTTTTAATGTTTATAAATAACATGTGGCATTTTGATTTGCCACTCGTCATTTAATTCATTTTCATAAAATATAAATTTTTCGTAAATTTTCTTTTCTAAATTTTAAATTAAAAAAAACACGTGGCATTTTTATTTACAATTCGTCATTTGACATTTCAATAAATTATTTGTATTAATTTTCGACACTTATAATGACAATTAAATTAATTAAATTCCTAACATATCTTCCTTTTCCCTTCCTCTAAGTCTTAGAAATCTAATGTTTAGATTTATGTAAATAAAAACAAGACTTAAAAATTAGTTTGCCTAAGAAGTTTCACTTCTGACGTGTGAACTTTTTACACACGCAATTTTATTTTTTTTACTATTTGTAGATACTTATATATATGGTATTTTCAGCAAGTCACCTATTTATGCACATAATAGGTGATAGACGAAATGTTCCAGATTCATATAAAATATAAATTGTCTTTTCCACGGAATTAGACGATAATGTAATTATAATATCACTATATAGTTTCATATATCACTAATTAATATTATGTAATCTGTAGTAATTGTTAGTGATATACGAATTTAAATCAAAAAGAATACAATTATAAATATACCATAAATTGCATATATAATATGTAATTATTTCTGAGTAAAATAAATTTAACTATATTTTTGTTACAAAGTCTATTTTGCGTTCATTTGGTAGGAATTTTGAAAAAATACGCTTCTTCAGATCTCTGTTTCCAGTCTGTCGATCTTCAATGTAATTCACAAATAAAAGAGCATCCTTCATCATGAAATGTTTTCCTTTTCGTAGCAATTTCCTTTTATAGCGCTTAAGGGCGTCACAGCGGAACAGCGTAGGGCAGTCGCAATTAAAAGTACTGCAAAAATTGTAAATGATATGAAATCAATGTTTTTTTATTAATAATGACTATATAACTAAAATGGTGGTTTATTGTGTATACTTTTTGAGTGCCTCGCTGGCGCAGTGGCTTACCTGAGTTCCTGGGGTCTATTCCTGTCGGAGTCTGGCAAGATAGAAAGTTTAAGACGTGGCTAGTTACCATTCTACCAACAAAGACGTATCACCAAATAAAAAAAAAATTAAAAGCGCGTGCGTACAAAAAATATATATCAGAAGTGAAACTTCTTTAGCAAACTCATTTCTAAGTCTTGTTTAAATTTATACACATCTAAGACTATAGATTTCCGAGATATAGAGCGAGTGAAAAAGGAAGATATTTAAATTATTTTATATTTAGATATCCTTAACATATTGTATCGAAAATTAATACTAATAGTTTATTGAAAAATGCCTCGTGTTTTTTTGTCAAAATTACATATTATTCATAAATTTTTGTTTTAAAACTTAAAATTAAGAAAAGAGAATTTATGAAATATTTTTATTTTACGTTTTATGAAAAATAGTATATTCAACTCTTAAATGACGAGTGGAAAGTTAAAATGCCATATATTATTTGTAAATATTAAAACTACCTTCAAACGAATTAACATAAGAAACGCTGCACATCTTCGTGACGCTAATCACGCGTTTCATCCGCAGAAATTTTACCCCCATGCGGCTAAAGAAATTTCACTTCAAAAATGCTTTCCGTTACGTTGCCGTGTAGAAACCGTTGGAGATAAATTTCCTCTTATTATGTTAGCAGAGTTTATCATTTGCCATCACGTGCAAGATCAATAATCAAGATCACAGCAAGCGCTAACTTGTCAGTGATAAAAAAAAATTCGAGATCTTTCTGTAAGTATAAATAAATATTCAAAGCTACAAGAAAAAACGTGTTAGCCGTTCAAATAATAAAAAATAATCCTATAGCCAAAAAATAATCCTAATTTAAAACTTTTAAAAGGCTACATATAGTTACCTATTTAAGGATAACAGTATACGTTTGTAAAATAAACTCATAGAAGTCGTAATTAATAAATACATCTGTTGCGACCACGCATCCTGTCGCGGGCGCGGAGAAGCGGGGCAGCGGAGGCTACCGACGACGGACCGGCTCCCGCGACAAGCTACAGGCTTCTTACAACCGCCAAGAAGAACGGACGCGCCAGTGGCCTTACTTAATCTTATATTCATAAGCATTTATTACAAATTATACAGTATATCCAAACGTATTAGACAGTTTCATTTTCTTCTATCATCAAGCTACGAGAAGACAACACAGAAGCCTCAAAAATGTGAAAACGAATGAATTGTTCCAACTTAAATCAAATAAATAAAAATTGGATTGTAATGATGATTAATTTGGATAAAGTCTGATGATCATAGCATGTACCTTCTGATTAGAAAATTATCTTTTAACTTTATATACTTTAGCTAGAGAGATAAAACTCTTTATTGCACACAAGATAAAAATAAAAAGACATTTAAACTGTTAGACATCATGTTTAACTTATTAACCATCTGCGAAGACGAAACAGTCCTGTATTATTACGATATTGACTAATTGTTATACATAGGCTAATTGTTACATATAGTCAAGCACAGAGCTTCTCACTGAAAGTATTTAAATAACACTTTTTATTTCATTATTTTTTTCGATGGATTAAAAAAATGGTAAGTTAGAGCGTGTTTTGCAACCAACCAACTAATAAGTTATTACCTCCTATTACTGATTCATGTCTTGTCCTAGCAAAATATTTTCTACTATTTACTAACTTTTAGAGTTTATCTAACATAATACATGTTTATATATGATTTTATATAATATTAATACTCGATTCGAGGTTTCGTAGAATTAAAAAAAAATGAAAATAAAATACTGCTTCCAATTCCTTTTGTTGAATTTGTTTCCTCTTTTGTGTACGAGAGGTGTAGACACAAAACAAACAACATCAAAGTAATTTTATGGGACTTTGTAAGGCTGTATTGCTTGTTCATTATTTTCCTTTTAATAATAAATAGGAACAAAACTTCTCTGATTTTTTACTAAATGTAAAATGACCCAATAAAATACATTTCTATAATATTGTCAATGTGTGAGCATTGAAGATTATATCATCAAAACAAAAATTTTCAGAAAAAATACAAATATTAATATAATAAAAACAACTAGCAAATATTCTTTTCATTTTCAACTCGGCCAAGTTTTCGTTTAAAACAGCTACCGTATTTTTCCACTGTTTTGACTATATTTTTGAAACAATGTGTTTTTGCATTTGTAAATTGTTTCTAAATTTCATTTTTGTCTCGCGATAGTTTTTGTATATTGATTAGAAATCAATAATGTTTGTATGGCAACACTGTTTAATATATATATATATATATATTTACTGTCCTAGCTTACTATCAGCTCTCTTATTGAATGGGTCGTCATTTATACCTAGTTAAACTCGCCTACTACTAACACTGAGCTGAAGAAATTGCTGCTCACCATTCCAAGTTAAAATTGGAAACAAAGAAATAACAAACACAAACATTAAGTTCATTCAATTATATATAGACGCTTTTACACAGATCCTCACACACGCACACGTGCACTCACGCACAAACACGCATACACACACAGAGAGAGAGAGAGAAAGACACACACTATTTTTAATTCTTATTTCTTGTAATATATATATTTAACTTTTTTATATTCCATTCTTTTTATTATTATCTACGTGTAATCAAAAGCGGCCTTATTTGGTATGTTATTTGTAACTGTATGTTTAGAAACCATAAAAGGACCTACATCTATGCGCAGAAGAGTACGCGCCAACACATTTGCACTATTTATCACTCATAGTTTGACGAAACAGCAAATACGACACTCGCTCACGGCCAACTTCTCAAATTTGGCGGAATATTAAGAATTTCGTCACATGGTCCAACCTGAGACTCAAATCCAAAACCTCATAGTTAGTAGATGTACAATTAGAATAATGAAGTTACTAGGTAGATATGAACCTGGCATAGAACCACTATATATGTTATCGAACCCAGAACCTCTGCTGGCGAAGCGATAACAATCACCCCATTACGTTAACGAAACCGACAAATGAGCAATACATTCCATAAAGAAAAATATGTGATAGTTTGTCTTTTCCGGATAAACTTCCAATCTATGGAAAGGATGTTCAAAATGATTTCAGAAATAGAAAAATTTCTATAATTTATAAGTAACCAGGGTTCGGGGAGATGTTATCTCCCCGAAGCTCTTTACTGCGGCGTTGGAGGACCTGTTTAAGCTTATGGAGTGGAACGGACTGGGCATCAACATCAACGGCGAGTACATCACTCATCTACGGTTTGCCGACGACGTGGTCATTATGGCAGAGACTCTGGAAGATCTCAATGCAATGCTCGATGACCTCAGCAGAGCTTCTCGACAGGTGGGCCTAAAAATGAACATGGATAAGACGAAAGTTATGTCCAATATCCATGTTCCGCTCCACCCAGTCATCGTTGAGAACTCTACACTCGAAATTGTTGACGAGTATACATACCTGGGACACATAGTCCAGCTAGGTAGGTCCAATTTCGAGAAAGAGGTCAACCGCCGAATCCAACTCGGTTGGGCAGCGTTCGGGAAGTTCCGGAAGACTTTTTCGTCCAATATCCCTCAGTGCCTGAAGACCAAAGTCTTCGAACAGTGCGTGTTGCCAGTGATGACCTACGGTTCTGAGACGTGGTCGCTGACTATGGGCCTCATGCGGAAGCTCAGAGTCACTCAGCGTGCGATGGAGAGGGCTATGCTCGGAGTTTCTCTACGCGATCAAATCAGAAATGAGGAGATCCGTAGCAGAACCAAAGTCACCGACATAGCCCTACGAATCGCGAACCTGAAGTGGCAATGGGCGGGGCACATAGTCCGACGAACCGATGGACGTTGGGGTCGGAAAGTGCTGGAATGGCGACCCCGCACTGGACGACGCAGTGTAGGAAGACCCCCCACAAGGTGGACCGACGATATAAGGAGGATCGCCGGTAGCCGCTGGAGCCAGGCGGCACAAGATCGGGTCTTGTGGGCATCATTTCGTGAGACCTATGTCCAGCAGTGGACGTCCATCGGTTGAAGCGACGACGACGACGAACCAGGGTTTTCTTTTCCTTAAATTTAGAAAAGTGAAACTTACTCGGATAGATATTTTCACACTTATAATGAGGCCTTAAAACTGATTCATTTATAAAGTAAGAAATTAATTAATCAGCATTATTTTCATTTATTATTTATTTATTTACTTATTGGAGCACCAATACGTATGCACTTACAAAATTGACTTATATATGTTATCCATCTGTATAATATATATAAATTAAACGCAGACATATACAAATATAGTCACTTTAATCAATAATCATTTAACACATGAACACCAGTTATGTCACACTATACATTTTATCACATTTTACTATACAAATAATACACGGATTTACGACAACACTTCACTGAGCCACTGATACAACTCGAATGAATCTCCCTTGTTGACGCGATCTAACACGAAGACTTTTTCCGGCGGCAACATCTCGCCGCCGTTCATTTCATGATCAATGCTACCAACCGTTGCCGCCGGAAAACATGCGTTAACATATAAAATAACATAGGATACAATGATCATTAAAGTACATCCTAATTTATATGTGTACACATTCCTCTGTGGTAATTTTAATAATATGATAAATTATAATATTTAAATTACGCAAATACCAAATAAAATATTGAAGAGAATAATCATAAACTTTATATTTTAAATAAATTTGTTGGAAAATTATTACAGCAAGATTGATGAAGTGATAAATTAACCTATTTTTGTACATATACATGTTTTAGAACTGTTCTAAAAATCAAATTATTGTAAAAGACGCCAAAGCTATCTGAGGGTAGCGCTTTGAACTGCCTCACCATCCAATTAACAGATGCAAAATGACTAAGATTAGTAGTAACGAAGGTTTAACGAAGGTATTTATCTAGATACCATAAGAACGGTGACTTATGTAGCCCACACTTAAATTATAAATTTCATGTTCATATAAATTGGAGCTAGAGTAAAGCTATGTACGTTTCGCGCGTCAATAATAGATGTATACTCAATCGAATTTTTTTTCTGAACGTATAATTTTATGCAGCGTTTTTTCCAGTCTGTTGATTTGTAATGTAATTCAAAAATTAAAGAGCTACCCGTTAACAGGGGAGTTTTCCTTGACGTGGCCTTTCATAGTGCACGTTTGCGAGCGTCAGAGCAAAACAATGTAGGGTAGCGCGCTATTAAAGCGTAGTTAAATCTGAAAACTGCCAGAATATCAAAAATGCTGTGATTTGAGAAATGTGTTTAATGAATATTTGATTCAACGAAGATACACCTGTCACATAAAAATCTAAATGTTAATGTTATCATAAGTTTGAAACTAAATTCATAGCGTCAAAAGTAGGCAAAGTTAAGGTTACGAGTATATAGTAATTATTACACATTATTAATGTGCCTAGGTTATAATTGCAAAAGTTACTTTTTAAGGGCTTGTTCTTCAACTTAAATTTATGTATAAGTAGGGAATTAAAAAGTCATCATATCTGTATATATTAGTATAAATAACTAATAATCCTGATTTTTTGATCAATAGAGTTAAATATGGGACTGTTTACGGTCTGAAGTTATGGGCACCAGCTTACACTCAACAATATTGTTAATAGAAGTAAACAATAATCAAATTAAAACAAAATGAACGAAATCACCGACGTGGTTAATGCGTTAATTAAAGCTTTCAATTTTGAAAATTAGATCATTATTCAAAGAAGCAATTTAGGTAAATAAAGACAGCGGTCTTCGAGAAAAATTACTGTAATTCTTTAAAGGACTGTAGCCAATGAAATTATTTGGAATTCTGTTCCATATAGATTAGAAGATAATATTTATAGGGTTTATCAGAAGTGATTTAATTGACAATAATTTATATCATAAAATCTGTGTAAAAACATTTGGTTATCGATTTTATACGATAATCAAAATAAGCTTACAATACTGAGGCTTTTAGTAGTAGTAAATAATGTAACGAAAGGTGGAAATGGAACATCTTTTTGTAAGGCTACTTTTGAAAGTTTCAGTCTGAAGCTGTAAATGCAAATTTTTTTGATCAAAGCGCATTCAAAATTAAATAATCAAAATTAATTAAAAATAACTTTTTATAAATAAATATTACTATATAGTAAATTTAACAAAATTGTATCATTTCCAAATAGTTTTATTTGTTTATTAGAAGCTTTTTAAGAGATAATTCCTTAGCTTTTGGATTTCGTATATGGATGAAGAGTTGTTACCAATAATCGAGAGGTGTTTATTAACTTTCGTATTATCATAGTTATAATATTTTTGTAATTTAAATACACAATTTACTGTTAATACCTATTTTGTGATACATTTTAAATGGCGCTCTACTTGTGCGTGTTTAATTAAAATTGAAAATTCAATTAACACGCGGTTAAGTAAAAGAGCAGGTGAAAATATAATAAATTCATTGCAATTAAAATCGCGGAGCTTTAACCAGGAGTAGTATTTTTTCGTGTTTTAATTTTTATCACATGGTTCCTGAGGCTTTTTTTGCGTAAGATTAGATAACTAGGTATAACTAACATTATATACAATAAAATATACCAGCCAGTTTTATATTATGTTAAAAACGATATCTCAAGCATATTATGTATATGTAAAAATAGGGCAAAATTTTTAATCATATGACTGTCATCAAACGAAAACTTTTCCTGGACTTTCACGAACACTTCAAAATCAACACCAAAATATTCTTTATTCAAGTAGGCTCAAAAAGGACTTTTGAATCGTCAGTAGTCTGCCCGTTGGTAACAAATCTACCACCGGTTCGGAAAGTTGAATCCACTGAGAAGAAACCGGCAAGAAACTCAACGGTTACTCTTTAAAGATATTTTAGTATGCTACATTCAGTAATATATTGCTTCTGTGAGCAACTGGAATCAAGTCCAAACATTTTTTTCGCTTAAATAATCTTCAATATTATAATATTCCTTCGGTAAAAGGATGTTATTGACATATTTCTTATGTATGTGGAGACAAATCTAAAACTGATTGAGGTATCTCATTAAAAATGTGTATGCCCAACCCGACAAATGTTTTCTAAACCTTCCTTACTCTAAAATATGGAATTACAAGTTTGTTTTTATTTCTTGTATTAAAATTGTGTATTTCACTTTTCCTACTGAATAAATTTTTTTTAATTTATCTCTTAGAGAAACACGAGATCCTAATTGATATGTGGCCAGTATTGGTATTTTTGTAAAATTCAAGACCCAAATTTGTTTTAAAGATCCAATCACTCTCGAATTTTAGCGTGAATAATCAACAGTGTTTAATAATTAGATAGACTTGCTGTACCCGGTGGTGTAACCCGCGTAGTTCATAATCTCGTGGCTATAAAGATAAATTCGTTATTTATCGGTTCGAATCGAAATCTAAACCATTCTTGAATCCACCTGAAGAATATACAAAATAGTTCAACAAAATCAGTGCAGCCGTTAAGGAGGCGTTAATACACACACACATACATAAATTAGATATAATAGTGGTCGCATAAGTAAGTAAGTAAGTAAGTAGCAGCCCATTAACGTCCCACTGCTGGGCACAGGCCTCCTCGCTCATATGAGAGAGGGTTTTTAGAGCATAGACCCACCACGCTGCTCCACTGCGGATTGGCAGGCATAGTACACAAGTGCACTCTCTATTCCTTCACTCTCATAGTCCGACATGACGGCAATCCGACACGACCGGAGAGAGAGATCAGGCGCAGGACCGACGGCTTAACGTGCTCTCCGAGGCACGGGGGTGAATCACACCGCCAACTTCCCAACTTCGGGCAAATATTGAGAAAATCTTAATAGAAAACTCAATATCGATTTCGAACTGGCCCGACCCGGGACTCGAACCCAGGACCTCATGTCTGTAGTCGAACATGCTAACCACTAGACCAAGGAAGCAGTTGAGCAATGAGCAGGTCGCATGGTGGACCATAATTAATTCATATTATGAGTTTGGTTATTTTCACGAGAAGATTCGTATGAAAGAAAAAACTTAAGATCGTTTTGTGGAACATTTTAAGAAAACTTAATCATTATAGTAACATTTCTAATGTAACCTTCTTAGTGCTTTTGACAATAAAAACTTTGTTTTAATGTAGGTTACATATGGCGTTTGATATAACTGTCATTGATTGAAATATACTCTATATGCGTGTGTGTTTTAAATACAGAGTATGTAATATGTTTTTATTGATTTAATGTATCTTTTACGCATAATAAAACAAAATTGCATTGCGCAATCCTTCCCTATATATACTACTAGCTGAACCCGCGACTTCGTCTGCGTGGAATGTTTTCTTGGTAGCATTTTCATTAATTTAGGCAAATTATTTTATAAATAAGAAACATACCCGCACTGCCCATTGAGAATGGAATTTCCTAAAATATACTTTTGATAGATTCCGACATAAGTAAAAAAATATCAAGATATGTGAAAATTTGAATTTTTTTAAATAACACCTCCCCAACCACCTTGCAGGTGGAATCCAGCAAAATCAGTTCATAGCTGACCTCTACTCGGCAAAAGAAATATTCCTACCAAATTTCAAGTCTTTACGCCTTATGGTTCCAGAGATATCGTGATGAATCAATAGGTACCTGGATATCTCTTTTATATATATAGATAGATGAGTGTATAAAATTTCATACTCCCACGTCCGTGCAATAATAAAAAAAGCATTTATGAAAATTTTACTTTACGTATTAAAATATATACAAACCGGAATATTAAGCGGAACATAAAAAATAAAGGGTTGATATCAGTATCATAACCTTATATGAAACTGATAGTAAATATTTTTTTTCGCTAAATATGCCGGTGTGTATAGATAAATAATTTACTTTATATATTTCTTACGTCTTGCGCCAAATTGTTAAAAAATTCTGTAACAGGTCAGAATTTTATATAAGAATGTTGTAAGACTATAAATTTGAACACACAAACTAACCAATATAACAGTAACACGAAAGGATAGGTGAATGAATTTCCCAAGGGTTGACTTATGTTATCGTGTATGTAGCCTCTAGCAATCCCTTTCGCTTCAGATGGCCTCATAAGCTTAGATTAATGACGCTTAGATAGTAAATTTCAACCGAAGAGTATGTACTCTTCGGTATAAATTCACTATGCGTAGCAGTAAAGCATTAAATGAATTTAGGTATTCTGTTTATTTTACGATTCACGCATTTTCTTGCGTGTTTATTTGAGCCCTACGTTGCTTTTATGTTAAAGACATTTTTATATTATATACATACTGTAACATATCTGTTTTAGACTTTATTTTAACATTCGGAATGTTAAACAAATATATCTTTCACTTGATTTAGTATGTTTGCTTTATTTGACTATTTATATTTGTAATTTACAACAAATAGGTTAATCGAAGTTTTTTTTCTATTAACGTGTATTTTATATTTATTTCGTTTTTTAAATTAATTTTTGTTGCCTGCAGACTGTTTAGACTACGATAAAGACAATATTTGAATGAAAATTGTTGAGATAAAGCGTGATGCAAGTTTTTCTAGTAAAGGTCTTTGTTATAATCAATGCTCAGTGTCATTTAAGAAACGGCACTCTTGAAACTCATTTCATCAATATGGTATGTGACCGAGAATATGTTTATGTTACGAAATGGATTTCAAGTGTAAGTTTGCTATTCTGTTATGTACAAATTGAATCAATATATTACTTTCTAATAACTTTTACACGGTTAATATCCTTATTATTCTGATAAAACCTTGTCGTTTGATTAATTAGCCTCTAATATAAATATTGCCTAGATACATCAAATTCTTCTTCTTAGTCGCATCACTCTTGTTAGAGTGGTCGTGATTGTCATATTCCAGCGTGTTTGGTAGTAGACAGTACCCGCCGCACGACTTTCCGCCACCTTTGCCTGCTGGTCGTTGATCGGGCACATTCATGTACTGGAACGCCCACCGCAGCCTTTACTTGATCCGTCCATCGCATTGGGATCACCCTCCCGGTCTTGTGCCTTCTACTTTCCTCTGTACAACAAGACGTTCTATGGAGTCATTTCCACGCCGATTAACATGCCCAAAGAATTTCAGTATCCAACTGCGCATTTGGGTGGATATACGCTCTTTGATACCAAGCTCATCAAGAATGGAGGTGTTTGTTCGGAACTCGGTCCATGAGATTCCGAGCATCTTCCTCCAACACCACATCTCCAGAGCGTCAATCTTGTCGGTTTCTGTTTTTTGGAGGGTCCATGTTTCAGCAGCGTACAGGAATATGGAAAATATCAACGATTTTACGAGCTTAATCTTTGTAGCTTTTGTGATATTTCTGTTTCTCCATATTATTTTAAGCTCGTCCTTTGTACACCTGCTCATCTCGATACGTCTCTTCAATTCATCCATGCAGCCTCCTTGATTCGAGATAAGGGCTCCAAGGTAGATATATGATTGTACGACACCAAATATAAAGTGGTTAAATTGTCTCCCAATATATGGCCTACTTGTATAGAAAAGCATTTGTTATCTGAAAAAGTAAATATTCTCGTTTTTTACAAACAAGATATTAATAAAAGTCATCAAGACAAAACAGTTTTTATCTTAGCAACTTTTAACAAAATCTTGTGTAAACTTTAACCTTTTAATTTATAGTCATATATACAATTGATGCTGTAATAGATTTCCCCTAATACGTATTATGAAATTGCTCTTAAAAGAAATTAATGTCTCACTAAATTACTATAAAAATATATCTCACAGAAATTGTAAGTAATTAATCACGTATATAAAATTTCAGCGTTCTGTGACGTTGACATAATTGGATAGGTGATGGAGTGTTTTGTAACTCAATTATTATAAGCAAACTTTACTTATTACTGAGGTACCCAAAAATAAATATACTCTTGCAAAAAATCCACACGACTTTGAAACTTCGAGCAGTATGAATAATTGTTTACTTAAGACCCTCGAATAAATCGGTAAAATTGAAAGCTTTGACCGATGATTCGGTATACGATGTTTGTTTAAACCTTGTCATGAAAGAGTTTGTGTCAACAGCTATTTTTCATTTAAAAAAATACCAATTCTACTTTACAATTTTTCGAAGAAATATTTGATGTAAACGTTTGATTTCCTCTGGTGTTTATATATGTATATGTAAATATTCTTTCTGTTTTGTAAAGCTGCAAGAGAAACACGATCTTTACAATTTACGGCGAAGGTGAAAATACATAGAAATACTAAATAAAGTTTAAAATGCTTTATAACTCCAAGGCTTAAGACATTATGTTTTTATTTGTTTATTTTATTTTCAACAGAAAATACTAGAGTGACCTGTAAATTAACCGAACTCAAAGAGTTTCATGTTTAAACTTTTGGGTCAATACTATTTGATATTATATTTCCCAATGGTGTAGATGATAGAGAGGACAATATATTAGCAAATATTATTAAATTCGACAACGCAATATTTCTTTACCTTTATTATTTGTTACAATACACGTACTAATATACTTGTCTAGCGTTTATTCATTTAAAAAATATATAATTTAATTTACAAAAAAACCGTAACATAAAAATGTCACTCAATTTTTTTTCCTATAAAAAACGACATTTTGGTATTTGATTCAGATTTAGTAAAATAAGTAGAAGTAATAAGTCATCAGGTCATTAATAGTTTCGTAAAACCTTACCAATAGTAATTAAATTATAAAATTTTTACTAAATTACCTTAACGTAAGGTAAGTAGCAGCCCATTGATGTCCCACAGCTGGGCAAAAGCCTCCTCACTCCTAGGAGAGTGTTTTTAGAGCATATACCCACCTCGCTGCTCCATTGCGGATTGGCATGCATAGTACACAAGTGCACTCTGTATTCCTTCACTCTGATAGTTCGATGTGACGGAATCCGACAACACCGGAATAAGATCACGCGCAGGACCGACGGCTTAACGTGCTCTCCGAGGCACGGGGGTCGATCACACTGCCAATTTCCCAACTTCGGGCATATATTGAGAAAATCTTAATAGAATACTCTATACGATTTTGAATTGGCCCGACCCGGGACTCGAACCCAGGATCTCATGTCTGTAGTCGAACATACTGACCACAAGACCAATGAGACAGTACCTTATTGTATGATAATTATATGAGAAATGTAATTTCCATAAATAAGATATTTCCAGACATTTTGTTTAATTTAAAGTAATTTTTCATTTTTTTTAATACTAGTTAACTATATCACCAGTTCTCCAGTACTTTTCGTTTTACGCGTTAGTTTGGCGATGTATAAATAAACAATTAAAAGTGCCTGCGTACAAAGTACACATGTCCGAAGTGAAACTTCAATGGCAAACTAATTTTCAAATCTTGTTTTTATTTATACATATAAATAGTATATAATATATATATATATATATATATATATGTCGGAGTGCGAGAGTGTATGGATTGCTAGTCCGTGTGTAATAGTCTGTGGAACGCTGGCGCCATCTTTGTATCGGCGTGGGGACAGAGTCAATAAGTGGCAGTCCGGCCCGTCTCTCGGCAGTCTTCGAGCGGCGGTCGGTCGGAGTGGTCGACTATTGAAACTGTCGCGTTCCTAGCTATTAGTGTTAATGAGTTTGTGCAAATTGTTATGGGGAACATTAAGTGATTCAACATTATAAACAGAGTTAATTAATAAAGTGTTTGATTGCACCAACAATACCCATGAACGCCCACAGAATAAGAAATTAAAATTTGGATCCAATTAATAACGATGTCGGCGGAGAACCCTACGCCCCTGTGCTTTATGCTTCTCCGTTTTCTCTCCTATTCTGTGGCAAATTAAAATACCACTTGTTATTTGTAAATATTAAACCTACCTCATCTTCAAACGAATTAGCTTAAAACACGCTGCACATATTCGTGACGCTAATAACGCGTTTGATCCGTAAAAAGTTTACTCTCATGCGCCTAAAGACATTGCACTTCAAAAATTGCCATATAGGTGATATCAAATGTGTTACAAAAAAATGAAAAAATTGTTGAGTTATTAGCAAAGAATGAATAAAACAAACGAAGAATAATAAAGTGCAGAAAATCTATTTTGTTACCTACGGCTTTAACAAAATAATATACGCTACACTATTTCGTACAGTTTGGCGTTCTCCATTTCCCGAACGTGACTATTTGACCGCTCGTTAGTTTTTCTGTTGGTTTTGGTTTTCAGTGAGTACTATAGGAAAGAAACTAATGTCCTGTAAACGTTCACCGGAGCTCAGTTCGAATAAAGTATAGAAAATTGGGTCGAGGTGGAATGGTACATTTGGAACAAAGCCAGCAAAAGCGATGGCGAATTGTTGGTTTTTTTTCCCATTTTATTTTATAAAAGTATTGCCATTTTCCGCCATCGATAATGTTTTGTACCATTTACAATCGCTTCGTTTTTATTTTATTTACCTCTAAACTTTTCTGGTTAATAAATAAACAAAGTTGTTTCCTATTTTCTCATTTCAGGCTGTTATTTATATTTTAATAAAGACAAATGATATATTTTATATTAAGATTAAGTCTATCCAGCGGTGTTATATATACCTAGGAATTATACGGAAATCCAAATCGAATAATAAATTTTTAAAAATTACAATTTTTTTTATCATAGACCAAACGTTTAGGACGAGAAGAAATACATATAGATTATATAAATATAGCTGCAGAATCAATTAGGAAATAATATAGTTTTTAGTTGATTCTATAAAACTTTTAGAATCGAGCTTTGATACATATAACTGTAATATCAAGTAAAGTTACGGTCAAGTATTGGGCAACAAAAATTCTAATTAACCTTGTATTTAATTAAAAAAACCTGGATTTCTTTTCAACTTTTGCCTTTATATAGAAATTTCGCTTTGAAGATTTGTTAGTGCTTATTTAAACGCCTCTGTGTGGTTTAAAAAAGCCTGTAAGTGGAGTGAATTACACACATTTTAAATTTTTTATAAACACTACTACATTTGAAACTCTAAAACAATGAATGAAAGTTATGGAAACTCTTGATATTCTTTCTATATTTCTAACTGTATTTATAATAAAAATGAGTAATTGGGATCAATAGTGTCAATAAATCCATCAAAAAAATGTGGGAGAGAATGAATCCCTCTTATATAAATAAATTATATTAAATTTGTATTGTAAAGATGATAAGAAAAATTACTGACTGGGTTTGTTGCGGATTTAAAGCCGTTTTCTATAATATCGTCGAAATACTATGAAAATACGACTATTATTTGACAATTCGAAAGCCCTCGAAAAGTGGATAAAGAATTTTTTGAATTGATTTTAAATCAGAGTAACTAAATACGGTTTTCTTTTAAAAAGGAAGGAAATACTCAACCGTAAAGCTGATTTGTTCGCTTTGCTATCGAACTATTTCAAAGTTCTATAAATTTCAGTGTTAAAAGTTGGGGTGAGTGCACAGGACGTAAGTATAATAAAATGTGGCCTCCAATTCAGCAATTCAAATGCGATTAGTTGAAATTGGATATTGAGAGGCGAACGTTTTCGGAAACTTTCAACTTTTCATGTTTTGCGCTTCAATTGCAGTTTAAAATTTAGTTTTTGGGAAGTGCGGTGTTGGTAAAGAAATTTTGCTCGTATAACTGAAGCAAATCTGTGACAATTTTAGTATAATTGATAATTTCTAAGTGAAATTTGAATGAGATTGAGTCGCCACGCTAAACTATGTAACGTTTGCTCAAGTAAAGTAGGCTGTTGTCGAATTAAGGAACCAACAGTAAATTTAACGTGTCATTGCTATATTTAATTTTATTTCTTTTTATAACATTACTAACAATAGATGGTTGACAATAATTTTGGGTGACGACACTGATAGCTCTGAAATGTTGTGCAATACGAGATAATTTTAACGAACGGAACAATTTTGTGAAGACAGTCTTTCCAGCTGCTTCCTTCTGGTATAGTTATTTTAAAGAGAAATAGTGCTATATAGTATAAACTCAAATAGTGAACTAATTATTAGTATAGTACAAGTTGTGTATATTTAAATAGTGGAGAGAATAAAAGATGTAAGTTAATGTGAGTTGGTGTTTTTATAATAAGTCAGAAGTGCAAAATAAGTGTTTACGTGCCTTATGTCGCCGTTTTCCTAACATTGAAGGTATTTTTTTTATACTACATCAATTACTTGTAGATGTATTATCTTCGACGTTTTTAATTGAAGTGAATTGCGTAGAACTTTCTTTGTGTGAAAGTTAATGATAAAGCCTTATTTTTAAAGTTTCTTTTATGAATATTTAAATAGTTCATAAAGTTATTACTTTTTAACCTACCTGCATAAGTTTTTGTTTTATTTTAAATCACTCCGAATATATTTGTTATAATGGGTGAAAAACGCAAGTATCGCGTATTAAACGGGAGTATTTTATCCACAAATGCTAGTGATGGTGATACGTGTTATCATTTATTTACTTTTGACTTGCCAAAAATAGGATACATTTAGACAAAGTTGATAAAAACTGAGGACTTCCTAACTTCTAAAATACAAAACCTATTATAGCTTTAAGATATTAGCCAATTGCAATATTCCGCCAATCAGGGTATTTAGCCCCAAACATTTTTGTTACTCATCATATTATTTAAAATCTACAATGCACTTCAGAGCTATCAGTGTTGTCACCCAACTATCTTTTGTGTAACAATAGTATATGTTTTCATTATAAATAAAGAGCATACCCACAATGGTTGTATATAATGTAATAAAAACTTGGATTGGTGAAATTTTCACTTTTGTAATGTCTGAAGCACACACGTACTTCTCTGCTTACAAGTTAACGCTGGATTGCAATCGGACTTCATGGTAAGTGATAATATTTACCTTTAAACGTTTCCACGTCTTTTTTAAGACACGATGCTCTAAGGGTGAAGCGCGTGGGTTCACAAAGTTTAGACAAAATGTTAGCTCCAATCCTGGGCAGGTACCATTAAGTTTCTCTTAAAAAAATGAATCTATTTCCCTTTTCTGTGAAAAAAAAAACGTTGTTAGGAATCCTGTACATCGCAGGAGTAACAGCCGGAAGTGGAGTAGCGTGGTGGGTCTATGATCTAAAGAACCTCTCCCCTATGAGCGTGCCTTTCCCCAGCAGTGGAACGTTAATCGGCTGCTACGTACCTTAACTTTATCGTTTGAGTGAAAGACATTAAGATTATGTATAAAAAGGTGTACAATACAAAATTTATTTTTCTTATTTGGTAACAAAACAGTGTCGAAAATGTAGTCATTGTGTTTGTCCCACTTTGAAAATGGTGATACAAGCCTTTCGCTTACTTTCTCACTGTTTGAAGTATTGTTTATATTGTATACATTTTGTCTTTTGTTTGTTATGAAACAATAAAACGTTAAGGTTTTTGAAGATCCATCCTCTCACAGCTACATAAAAGCTCCCGTTTCAAGTAAATCCCGTTTAGCTTAATTTATTCAAACAAAATATACTAAAATTTTAAGCTGGTAGTGCAGAGAGTCCATTTTGGTTCTTTAGTTAATTAAAGTTCTCATTCATGCAATTTTCTTTACAAAAAATGAATTAAGTTAAAGGTATTTATGCACACAACTTGACAGTTTTATCATATAAAACCTGTTGAATTGTAGTCGTTTTTATTTTGATGTATCTTCTCGGTGGAATCAGATTTTTAAACGACTGGTAGATTCAACAGAAACAAACAAACAAATTGGCTTTATTTAGGTACAGAATACTTTGGTTTTCATTTTGATATTTAATAAAAACATCTACTACTACTTTAAATTAGTGGAGTCACCAATACTTATACATCTAGAAGCTGTGTTGATATGCTCTAAGTAATTAAAGAGGGATTTACTAACTGTGTAATAAATGGATTTATTAAAACAAACTTTCTAAAGATTTTTTAATGTAATAAAGCAGGCCGTCCTAATTGCTCAATTTTACTTCGTAAACCTATTTGAGTTACATCCTGTATAACTTTTAATGAGTTTGAAACACACACATTGAGTTTACGATTGGAGTAATTGCTACACACGGCATTTCATGTTTACGGCACTCGGTTAACAGTGCGGCCTACCTAGTTCAGCAACAAAGCCTAAAATGAAAATTGAAACCTTTGAGGTAAGTTTGTGGTGTTTGAGACACTATTGATTCATGCATTCGCGCTATTCGATCTTGATAAAGATCGTTAACTATAGAGTTGCTTTTTACTCCAGCGAAACGTCTCTATAAATAAACATTTTTTTAAAGTAAAATTTTTTACGCATGCTTAACTTGGGAAGTAAGCTGGTGAATGCGAGACGAGAGCGTTACGATAAATGCGCTAGGGCAAGGCGAATGAACGGCTAACATAAAAGTGGTGTGGCCTAAAAAGTACACTTGTTTTTGTTTACCCTCTGGCAACAAATACTGATGTAAACGTTGGAGATATGTGCAGACTTTTACATGTAGGACCTCTTAAAGAAAAACTTGCTTAAGCACTTTAAAATACTCATGATTTCGTTGTCGTAGTCGTGTTCTTTGGTAGTTCTAACTTTTCATAGCTTGCATTGGTGAAAGTCTCCAACCCTGGCTGGTATTCAGCTAACCAACAAAGATCGTTGGAACCATCAGGTGAGATCAGTTTTATGTTGTCAGAAATAAAAAATCTTTTGATATGTTTTTAATAGTTTACTAAGGAGATCTTTTAACAAAATTTTGATCTAATATATGACGTCTATTCTCAAAAAATAGTGTGTACTTATGGAGAACCGATTCAGTTATTCAGTAACATCACTGTCGTGTTCGGGCGAACTGTCTGAACTGGGCATGTAAGCAATGTAGCTTGCAGTGTTTACAATAATGGTAATTTTTATTCTTACAAACATGAAAAAGGTCAAAAGGCTGAAATACATAGAAAATAATTCTGCACTCGATTAGAGCGCAATTTCAAGTTTTTTAATTTATTTAATCTTATAAAATTACAACAAAATGTATACGACAAAGTACAAATATTTTTTGTATTTACGTCACAACAAAAACTTTTTAGTTATATCATTTTTAATATGGACTTTGGTCATCTGAACAGTTATGATGCTTAACCAGGCCATTATTCTTTTCGTTAACTACTTTGGATCATTATAATTACAACCTCATTTGATGTTGTTGATATGGCAAATCTGTTACCGATTTTACACTATTTCGTACCATACTATTTTCCACATTTCGGCCCTCAATTTAAAATTAGGTTTCATCGCTTAATAGCTCTCGCTAGTCAGAGGGGAGAGTAAAGCTTTCATATAATTTTACGCTTGCCGATTTTATGTACAAAATTTTGTTTAATAATTCCCACTCAAAGTTGTTATATAATTTTGGGGATTATTTAAGATATAATGAACATTAAGTATTCCTAATAAGGTGCCTATTTAGCTTTATACTGTTGTGATCTCTTAATATACAAGGTGTTAACACTGCAAACTTATTAAATACATTTACTACTTTGATGGTTTCGCTGGCGTCCTGATGCGAATACTTTATTATTACCTATCTAACCACCAAATTCAACTCGGTTGGGCAGCGTTTAAATTAAGCTAGATATTTTCGTTCGATATCCATCAATGCCTGAAGACAAAGCTCTTCGAACAGTGTGTGTTGCCTGTGATGACCCACGGCTCCAAAACGTGGTCGCCGAATTATGGGCCTCATTCGAAACCTCAGAGTCACTCAGCGATGACGATGATGTGATGGAGAGGGCTGTACTCGGAGTATCTCTACGCGATCAAATCAGAAATGAGGAGATCCGTAGCAGAACCACAGTCACCGACATAGAACTACGAATCGCGAACCTGAAGTGGCAATGGGCGGGGCACGTAGTCCGACGAATCGGTGGGTGATGGGGCCCGAAGGTGCTGGAGTGGCGACCCCGCACCGGCCGGCGCAGTGTAGGAAGACCCCCCACAAGGTGGATCGACGATATAAAGAGGGTCGCCGGTAGCCACTGGAGCCAGGCGGCGAAAGATCGGGCTTTGTGAACATCATTACGTGAGACCTATGTCCAGAAGTGAACGTCGATCGGTTGAAGCGACGACGAGCGACGACCTATCTCAACCATTATTACAGTAAACTAAACCATTATTACTTGGTCTGTTGGAATCAAACCTACCCATATGATGATTCTAGCGGGAAGACCCAGCAATAAACTTATTAATTATTCTTTTAAAAATACTTTTAGAGAAAGTCGGACTATAGATTTATTTTCGATAACATAAAATTTTTATTTCACTTAGTTTTTAATTACTTACTTTCAGATTATTAGTTACACACATTCAAAATCAAACCAATATACAGATTTTACTATCAATGAATATATATCTAAATAATACATTTTCAAATTCGTAACATCACTTACGTAGAATGTCCGACATTAAGAAATTTAAAAATACTCTGCAGGTATTGAAAAATCTTAATTTCTAAAAGGAAATGAAAAATTTTTTAATCGATCCTGTAATGTTTAGCTTGATAAAAATAAAAACAGTATATCCTTGGAATATGAGCTAACTCACCAGTCGCAGGCCCAGTTATGAGGGCCGCTACAATCCGCCGTTCTTTCGACTGTCCTTTTTTAATTCAGCATATTTTTTTAATGGATTGTCTGATTTTAACAGTCTTTTATACAATATTTAATATTTAAAAAAATTAACAGGATAAAGATTAATACAGAGGTATGAATAAGATGATTTGATTATTGTCGGCACTTTTATTAACTTTTAAAATGTAAATAAAAATTGTTATATTATTATTGAGATAAAAAAAAAAAATATTATATATTATTCACGCTCGTATATAATATTATACCTGGCAGTCGAATTAATATGTGGTTTCTACTTACGTACATAGCAATCGTATTGTACAATATGTCTGATACAATACGCTAAGAGGCAGGCATATGAGTAAAAGCGGCTTTTGTTGAAACTAGGTCTGCAGCTTCTAGCAAGTACTTGTATTCAACAGAAGCTAATGGAGCTTGCAGTCAACTTATAAAGTTTATTAGGTTTGATATAACTAGTTTGATATTTTTATATCTTGTGGATATAAGCATAGCCCCATTAACAAGAGAAGTTCTTTATAAAATAAATTTAAAAAGGATTATGACACTTTTTCAGGTATTGTGGCGTCATTTTTATCTTCCTTTAAGTTTATTAGTTTAACCATTTGTTTTAGTCTTTTTTGTAGTTTTAGTTTTATAGGCTTTCTATATTTTTAGTTTTTATGGTCATTTCAAGGAGGTGACATCTGTAACAAGCTCAGCAGAATTTATACATACTTTTTTACGGTTTATTGGAAAAAAGGCCAAGATTCGCAATGTGTCCTACATTGTTATTATTTATTTATGCACTAAATAGAAGTCACAGTAATTAAATATTAAAGTTAGTATACATAGGATGCTTTACCTGGAGAAATATCTTCCAGGAACCCCAGAAAGTATAATTCTATTAAACGTGTGATGTAGGTACAGAGATATGAAAAACATACATACAAGCTAAAGATATATTATAAATATACATAAACTTATTACGTCAGTCATATGTCGCCTATATTCTCGTGAAAATTGATCTCGCCATTTCTATTTAATGAATTTCTATTGAAATTGTATACGTAGGAATAAAAAGGTAGCGATACAATAAAAGGAAGTGGAATAATTTTAATTTTTGAATTGGGTTTTAATTAGATTTTAATCATTAAAAAGTAAATTTTATGTATCGTAAAAATTTATATGAATTTACCAAAAAGTTATTGTTTTGGACATTATAAATAGTTGACAATATAATAAATACAAACCACATGTGTTTGTATTCTATAGCTCCGACCAATTTTTACGGGACTTTTTATTTCGAAGATTCTGTGGGAAATTTAATACAAACGAGCGTGGGTGTGTTTAGCTAGTAAATTTTATTACAATATGTACCATACTTCTATACGTGCGATTCATTGAACTCCTGAACGGCTGATACCACTGGGAATAGCTAAGAAACTTATGTAGGACAGTGGTCGAAATACACCCTTCGCTAGCAGAGGTCCATTGTATAATTCACGTTTTTAATTTGTCTTTGTCTGGACTGGTAGCAATGACGTAATTGAGAAAATAATTTGCTCCAGTACGATGCTGTGAAGAAATCATCAGAGGTACTTCTTGTCAAGTAACCGCTCTTCTATCACAGACTGTATCATCATCATCAAGTAAAATTGCAATCAAGCGCTAACTTATCAGTTATTGGAAAAATCTTTATATTATCATTATGTTATAACTGAATCTAAACTATTCAAGCTACATTCTATGGGAACACTACAGCCTTTAAATTAGTTGCTTGTACTGCAAACATATAATTAAAATTTTCCCCTCATAGACAACATTATTTAATTTATCCGCATAGGTAATAACAGTTAATTAAATTAACATCATGTACTTGCAAAGAGCCTAGTTGGCCTGTTACAGCACTTTTGAATCGTCATATAACGATTTTTTTATTTACTTACAATTTAAAGTTATGGGAGTTCTTGCACCCACAACAAACTCAATCGGGTGTACGTTTTTTTTTGTCATCATCATTACAATAAAGATTTTTAATTTATTCTATATCTAATATACATACAGAGCAATTAATTCACTCCCACGCGTCTTTGTCTTCTAAGTATTCCTTCAAATTAAAGAATGATTTCTCTATCAGCTTTCGTTTAATAAAATATTTAAATTTACTCAGAGACATCTTTGTAACTTCTTCTGGGAGCTTGTTATAGAAACGTATACAGTTACCCTTGAATGACTTGTCAATTTTATGTAGCCTACTAGAATTTACAGCAATTTTGTTTTTATTTCTCAAATTATATGAGGTGCATTCACTATTTTTCGTAAAAGAGTCATTTTCATATAATATTATCATCACTGACTTGAATTTGTTTCTTAGCGACTCTCTTGGAACCATATTATAAATTGCACGAACGGCCCTTTTCTGCAGTGCAAATATTTTATCCATATCAGCAGCATTACCCCAAAGTAAAATACTATATGACCTAATGCTGTGAA
Organism: Elymnias hypermnestra; assembly: GCA_015832385.1. Classification (NCBI taxonomy): domain Eukaryota; kingdom Metazoa; phylum Arthropoda; class Insecta; order Lepidoptera; family Nymphalidae; genus Elymnias; species Elymnias hypermnestra. Next base: position 1,015,153 of record JACTOM010000117.1, on the reverse strand, counting down.
AATAACTAAAATAGACCAGTCTTGTTTCAACATACGTAACACGGGACCGCGTAAACCCAAAGACTGAACCTGTTCGATAGACCACTTATATGGGGCCCCCACTGTAGTTTACTATCTAACGTAATGCCTAAGAAAATAGTAATATCTACCAGATCAAGTTACTCATTATTAAGTTTAACAGTGGTATTCATTTGTTTTGCACATTAATTTATAGTAATAAAATGATATACCTAATATACTTTGACACATTATCTGGTACTTTCAGATCTTCAAAATATATTATTAAAGGTATCACTGTAATCCATCTCCATTTACTTACAACTAGCAATCCAATTAACACGAGATTTTGACATAAAGCCCGTCATTATATTTGCGTCAGGGACGCGAGCGCACGTCGCCTTTGTTATATTATGCTACACGTTGCATTAGATGATATAAAAGCCTTTTTATTTAATCATCAGCTCGGGCTTCTACTAAAAAAACTCTTTTAAGTTCGTCTCGTACTCTAGAACTAAAATATGTTGTATGGAGTATTCTTTTAATATCCTCCTGACAGTTTTTCATAATATCCAATCTCGCATAGAGATTAACAATATGCATAAAAGATAATATTATACATAAGACACTCTTTATTACTTCACTCTAGTAATCCGACAATTTTGAAGAATGTTCAGGCGTAGAACTAATAGCTTCACAAGCTAGGACATAAAGTAAATATTACTTTAGAAACCCATTACTGGTTTTGAATTAACTCGACTCCGAATTCGATTCCGGGATCTAATGATTAGTAGGTGAACAAGGTGACTGTAACGCGGCAGTGCTTATTAGTGCTTTTCCTTTGAGCCTATTTAAAGGATTAGTCTTTTCGTTGTATTAAGAATTATTTGGTATACGTGTTATCATGAGATCTGTAGGTATTTAACGTTGAATTAAGGCTTTTTATAAAGAAATCTGCAGTACACATCCATGGCGACTCTATATTTTAAGAACTCGACCTCATCATTTATAAAAAAAATTGTCTGTTTAGTTACTTTTCGGATTATAACTTAACGTGGTAATTTTATTTAAAAAATTGACGAAAAATTGTTGTTGTTACAAACAATGGAATTCGGCCGATAACGCCTCTCTATCCCTTGTTCCACGCTCGACTAAGGCGAAACATAACGATAAGGCATGATGTTTTAGAAAAATATTCTAAAGTTATTACTACAATTTTTAGAATAAAAGTATAACAATATTACTTTAAAAAGCGTTACTCTGTTAAGGTAGATGTTCAGGGTTGAGTCTGATAGCTATAATAAAATCACTAAGGTGTGAGAGGCTTTTTAGAATGTAGATTCACCACTGCGGGTTGGCAGGCATAGTATACATGTGCACTCTCTATTCTTTCACTCTCATAGTCCGATGTGACGACACGATCGGATAGAGATTGAGCGTAGGACCGAGGGCTTAACATGCTCTCCGGGGCAAGGGGTGTGGAGCACACTGCCCAACTTCGGGTGAATATTGAGAAAATCTTAATAGAAAACTATATCGATTTTTTTATTAGCCCGACCCGGGACTCGAACCCAGGACCTCATGTCTGTAGTCAAACATGCTAACCACTACACAAATGAGGCAGTTGATAACGATAATATATCCTTTAATATAATTTTATCATTGAAGGATCGCTCTCAGTACGTTAAGATCGGCAAATACGAGTCAAATACGTATTTCACCAGAATTGGTGTTAGTCAGAGAAGTACACTTGGTCCGACACAATTTCTGATCATGATAAATTCAGGTTGAAAATTCTAAGGACGCTGAATGCATACAAATAGATATACATGCAGTAACAGAGTGGGCAGACCTAAATTAATTATCATTCTCATTGAATGATAATTTATTTAGGTCTGCCCATATAAATGTGAAGTTAAAACATTTTCAAGATCCAAAACACCTATAGTAAATAATTACACAATAAAGGGGAAACAAATTAACCGGGTAAATGAAATTAGGGACTTAGGATTAATATTAGACCAAAGATTAGTTTTCAAAAATCACTACAATAGTATATGTAAATCTGCTCATAAAAGTCTAGGATTCATAATTAGGATATCGTCACAGTTTTCTGATATCAGAGTAGCGATGTTACTGTATAAATGTTTTGTCCGCAGCAAACTTGAATATGGGGCCATCGTTTGGGATCCATATGAAATGAAATACGTAACATTAATAGAAAAAATTCAAAAAAAATTCGCACGCTATCTTTATAAAAGACTCTATGGATATTACCCATATTTATATCCGTCTATTTTTATAGGTGCCATGGTTGGCTTAGAGACGCTACAGTTCAGGCGTAAATTATTATCTATAGTGCACTACTACGAGTATATGCTCTCGAATGGTGAGGTGGACAATCCAATTGCCCTTGCGCGAGTAGGACTCGTGGCACCGAGACGGTACATGTGCGGTGCGGCCGGGGCTAGCGGCCTGCGACGGCGACCGCGGCTGCTGGCATGGGGAGAGCAGTCCGCAGCACCTACTCATCGCCTAGTAGAGTATCTTAATAAAATATTGGTCCAAATCCCGGATACTGATGTGTTCGGATAAACGATTACATCATTTATAAAAAAAGTTTCAATATATTTTAATAAATAATTTCGATCATTTATATATAATATGTAATTATAATAAACCTCACTTGTATAGGATTTGGCGAGCGCTGTTAGTGTACTATGTATTGTTGTATAAATAAATAAATTTCCGCCATAATATTGTGAACACACTTTATAATGCACATTCCATTTCTATCTCATTATAAATGAAATTCAATTCGAGGTTTTCCTTTAGTTTGGTAACGTGTACGATACAGAAGTGCGATATAGTGTAAATGGAACAAGTCTTGAGTGTACCGTAGTCGTTCAAAATATGTTGAATTCGTTAATTTCAGAGAAAATCTTCTTTTACGGTGAGTGCTCTTGAAAACAAATTAAGGATACTGCATTGAATAATACTCCTGGTTGGTTCAATTCTGTATCCTTGACATACATTCATAATTGTGTAATCATAAAATATTTTTATAATATGCCTTTACATTTTTCTCGAACCAAAATAACTACATTATTAATTTCCCTTACATTTAAAGTAAACTAAATTCACAATTTTTATTAAAAAATAAAGAAACTATCAAAGTAACACAATATTTGAAGCGTCTTTAATGATCGATCCAATAATCTTCTTTGGTTTAATATTACGAATTTACGATGGAAAAATTAAAAAAAATAAAAGTGCATGCGTAAAAAGTACACGTGTCAGAAGTGAAACTTCTTTGGCATACAAACTTTTAAGTCTTGTTTATATTTATACAAATCTAAAACTTTAGATTTCCGAGAATGATAAGAAAAAGAAGAGAAAAGGAAGATATGTCAGAAATTTCATGAATTTAATTGTCATCAAAATATTAAAACAGTCGAAATTTACCAAAAATAATTTCTTGAAATCTCAAATAACGAATTGTAAATAACAATGCCACGTGTTATTTGTCAATATTACAGATTATTAATTAAATTTAGATTTTTATATTTTCTGAAAAAGAGTTGCAAAGAGTTGCAAATTAAAAAGCCACATGTTATTTTTAAATATAAAAACTACCTAACCTTCAAACGAATTAGCATAGAAAACGCTGCACATCTTCGTGACCATAATCACGCGTTTCATCCGTAAAAATTTTACTCTCATGCGCCGAAAGAAGATTCACTTCAAATATTACAATAAATAGGGGCTCACTCCGCCGTCGCGCGCGTAGTGTTGTAATAATTCTTTGAATTTTTAGCAATCCAGTGGTATAATTTGAATGGCACCTCTATGAATGCAAATTTTAATGAGGAATTCACGCTACAACGACACACAGAAATCGACTTGATAACGAGTCTCATTAGAGGTAAAAATTGAACAATACTACAAAAAATTACTAAATTGCGACAAGAAACATGCCCAAATGATTAATATTAATAACACCCATTGATATTTGGCACTGCGTTTGTTACCACATTACGCCACGTACGTTACATGACGCCTCATTCCCATAGTTTTAGGCAGACACAAAGTCCTTTCACTTGTCACGATCCTTGCATATCTCGCTTCTTTCATTCTCATTAAACCTTTCATACAAGTTCGTCGGTTTAGAGTACTCTTGATCTGGCCCTTATTTAAAATGTCCTGGATTTAATCCAGCAACGTTCCCCTTGGTCTTACCCTATCCCACATTCGCATTCACTCTTGACTCAGAAATCCTTTTTGTCAGTCTCCTTTCATTCATTCGCTCTACGTGCACGAACCATCTAAGCATGCCTTTCTCAACTTTGTCACTCAGTTTTAATCCACTCATACTTCTCAACGCCCTCATCTCTACCGCATTTATTTTACTTTTGTGATTCTTCTGCCATACCCAACCTTCACTACCATACATAAGTGTTGGCACCAACACTCCTGCATGCACATTCAGTCTGGCCCTTTGAGACACCATCTGGATATTCATAAAGGCGCGCAGGGCTCCATTTACCATATTAATTGCATTCACTCTCCTTTCAATATCACTTTCACATGTTCCATCTTTTGTAAATTTAGATGCAAGTATACAAAGACTTTCACCTCTTCTACTTGTTCCCCATCAATCAAAATATTGCCATTCATCATAGATTTATCTCTTTCAAAAAGCATAACTTTTACTTTGTTTACACTTCCATTCCTTTCTCTTTCAAAGCTTCATTTATAATATTTACTATCTCCTGTAGCTCATTAGCAGATGATACAAGTATTACTTGATCATCAGCGTAGAGTAAACATTTGATGAGTAATTCATTCATTCTTAACCCATATATACTTTCTTTTAAATTTGTCAAACAGTTATCCATGAATAGGTTGAACAGCCATGGTGACGCAACACATCCCTGTCAAACACCTCTTTCGACAGGGAACCACTCCGTGTTTGCCCCGTTTATTCTGACACAAGCACCGGAACCCTCATAGAGATATTTCAATGCTTGAATCAGATTTCCGCTTTCTCCATACGTACATAACGTTGACCATAACTCATTTCTCGCCACTCGATCATAGCCCTTTTCTATTTTTTGAAATAACGACCTTATTTTCTTAAACAAAATTAAAATGGGGTAGTACATATGAGACTGAGCCATATCAAAACGTGGTCAGGTTTAGCAATTTAAGGGATGCTAACAACTTTTTATTTTATTAACATTTGGCGTTTTTACAAAAGCATGTTGCATATACATTTATCATCGTGCAATAACAGCAAAATGGCGACTTTGCCACCTTTATCTGATTTTTACGGTCGCCGTTTATAAAAGTTATGGCCAAGTTTGTCGCCAACTTTTACTAGAAAACGTTATTCTTGACATTGTTAGTGGTTTCAGGTTGAAATTTTAGCTGCAAAAAAGTCAACGTTTTTAGTTATAACAGTTAAAATATAAGTTTATCGGTCTCTTTGGTGCAACGATGCAAGTACTCGTTTAACTAGATATAAATTGTAAATATGAGCCACTTAGCAAAATATAATAACCCTTAAGTCTTTCCTGGTCCCAGTCAAGTGTTTACTTGTTTACCTTATATAAAAAGAACAAAATAGCTGTTTTTAAAATATGAACAACTAAAATTTATTTTTACGAATAAGATATTTAAAAGCTATTATAAAAAAAAACGTTCCTTTAATAAGTTTGTAACTTGATATTTTATATACGTATAAAATGGCCTATACTCGTATTCATTTAGAAGGAAAAAGTAAGCCTATGTGATTCCTTATAGCATTATTTTTATGCTAGTTAAAATCGTTCTAGTTGGTTCTGACATTAGATAGACAAATAGCATAAGATTTTTAGAAATAAAGTTTTCCCCTAAATAAGTTTCGTGTAAATAACAAAAACAAATCATTTTTTTAGATACACAATATTAAATTGGCTTTCCATTATCGTTATTTTCGATGTGGCCTGAACGTATCTATAGTTAGAGAACCGATTCCTAAAAGAGATGTAATGTAGCAAAGAGTAGTGTATAAAGAACGTTGTATCAAAAGTGACGAGTATCAAAGCGTTTAAATTATTTTACCCGAGAGTTTCCTATTTTCAGTTCTCGGAGGTTGTATTGAGCGTAGAATGTCGTTACACCCGACGGCTGAAAATTGCAAAAACCCAAAATGAATACGAGCACTGAACGAGAATCTTTTATCTACCGACCACGGTCGATCGTTTATCGAGCTTCCAATTGTTTCCAACTTTCATAGGATTCCACTCGCACAAATGAAATTAAACGGAACGAAATTTCCTTCACAATTTATTTGAAATCTACTATAATTGAATATAAGTTAGAGATGGCCAATTGGACAAATCGAAATTTGACCGTTACGGCCGATTTTAATTAAATAAACCCTTGAAAATAAGCCTTATGAAGTTAATCAAAATTCCATTATGTCTTGTAATGAAAAAATATATTTAAGATTAAATTCTTCACGTATTAAATTGTACACATACGGGTATAATTAAGTATTTTGGTTTCCTCGTCAATAAGTTTTCTAGAAATGTTAAAGCTTATGCTCCATGCTTGCAAAAGGGTACTTTTTATCACATTTTTATATACAATTTAGAACAGTGTGTTATAAAGTAGCTTGTTCACGCTATTCTCTGAAAAAGTATAACCATTTTCAATGAAAATTTGAAAACATGTATTACTTAGACCAACCTGAGGAATGGAACTGGTAGGTAGTATTATTTAGACTGTCTTTAACTTTTTAACTACAACCATCGAATGTTGGGCTTAATTCTTCATTTTTAATTTATACGTCATAATATTTTGTAAGCGTTTGAAAGACTCATATAAGTATTTGATAACAAACCATACATAATTAGAGTTCGTCATTAAACTATTATGCATAAAAATCGCTATTGTTTAAATTGTGGGTTTACACACTCTTAAAGTCATATATATGGAATTAGCTTTTTCAAAATATTTATTACAGAAGTAATATTTGAATTTGTAAAATCTTACTGCAGGATGTAACAGTAAGACTTGAACCGAATTTTAATGCCTATTGTTTCAATTTAATGTGTATTACTTGTTTTTGCGTAAATCTGTACTTTATGACTTTTAAAAGGATTTAAATTTTTCGTATTTATATAACACTCTTTTACTAATTAATATAAAACGTTACACAAAAAACAAATAAATTAGTCACAGTTTAAGACTATTAAGGTAAAGTTTAAGACTCGTTTGAGGACGAATAAACCGACGACCCTTATGGAATTTTATTTTTATGTTGATAGGGATAATGTTATAAAATGTTTTCTTTGTCAAGTTTGTGCTTATTTGATACTACAACGTCATTTTGGTCTGTAAAGGAAAGCTATATAATTTCAAAGTGATACTAGGACTTTCGACGTGTAGACCATGCCATAACTATGTGGTAAAGCCTCCTTCATTTTTGAAACATTAAAAAGCCGCCATTATATGTCTTTAAATATAAAATATCTTTACTTGTTCAGTTCGAAGAGGTACTCATACAAATACGAGAACATAAAATAATAAAATACAAGAAACGTCAGCAGAATTATGCAATAATTTTTCATTTCCTAACTATAGTGGCGTGTCACATGCAAATAAAGAAACATAGGGCGCAAAGAATTTAAATCATATCACGAACAATATCCTTTATGCTCAACCATTTGGTCGGCCATAAAGTTAATTGTTTCCTAAGTGTTTAATTGTATTGCGTAGACCTATTTACGTTCCCAACTATGTAACTTTAAACGAGTTTGCAACACACACACTAAGTTTACGATCGGTGTAAATACAGTACAGGACATTTTCTGCTTACGAGACTAAAGTTTCTTTGATTGTAATTTAATATTAATGGGAACGTGATCTTGACAACCTTTGTCTGAGGTTTATAACAGAGAGATAAATTACACTATCTTTGATTTTGTAAAGTACATCTTTTGTTAAAATAGTGAGGTATTTTAGACGATAGTTTGCAGGCCATACCATTTATAACTTTCAAATAACTGGACTGATTTAGAGGACCTGATTAGTTGTAAAGTTCTCCAAACCAAATCAGAAAACACTTATTAAAACAACGAAAAATCACAGGAAATAAATTGCAGAAATTTTATATAGGAATACATATAAAATAGTCTAATTTAAATGTATAACAATCAAGGAAAATAAATGACGTAAACGTTAACTAAGATAGGGTTTCTACGCATTTGGTAAGATGGGAATATATAAGTGAACAACTAATCACTTTCTGCATGATCTCCAAAACTTTACGCCTGTTACTAATTGAAGTTGAATATACTCAACTTCAAATTTTTACAGTCTCAGAATTAAACGTAAGAAATAAATTTAACAAAACAACATAAGATAATACAGTGATGACCGAATTTAATTATATTCTATACTCACCAAGATAAATAACCAGTTTCGGTAGCCTTATGCATATTTGGCAATCCCTGTTTAATCCCTCTTCTTCAAATAACCGAGGAGACTTTTATCCTAAACATAAGGTTATTGGCTAACATCACTTCACATTACTAGGAATTTAGGGGTTGCTTTACTTCAAATAGATTACTGTGCCTACACTTTTTATATTATCTACACATTAAGTTTTTAAGCTAATTAATAAATAGGTTTCATAAAAATTCTAAGTAAAGTTTTAATAAATTGAACACCTACAAAAATATGTTCATATGTTATAGTATCTTAATATATCTTACGTATCTTATTTAAGGGTACGCGTGAACAAATTTTGAACTTACGGTAACTAATAGAAAAAGCTTACGAATACAACGTACCGGTTGTAGTATGTTTCATAGACTACAGGACAGCATTCGACTGTGTAAACTGGAGCTCCCTATGGGAAGTGTTGGCGGAGCTAGGCGTCCCTAAACATCTTATCGCATTAGTGCAACGGTTATACTACGCGAGCCACGGAGTTGTAAAAGTTTTCCACACCACGTCCCGACCCTTTAGTTTTGGTAAAGAGGTACGTCAGGGCTGCATTCTATCACCAATTCTTTTTAACGCATATGGCGAATATATACGCTCGTATAAACTTGCGATAATTGGGATGAAGGAGTACACATCGGTGGAGTTAAGATCACAAATCTCCGATACGCTGATGATACTACACTATTTGCTGCGAACGAAGCTGAAATGACAAAACTGCTGGAAAAAATGTCAACTGTGAGTGGCAAATTAGGCCTCAGCATAAATAAATTAAAAACAAAGATTATGGTGGTAGATCGCATGAGCTCTTTGGAGCGGACTGGAATACCCAATGCTCCTGCTTTATACCCAATTCTAATAACCCAAATGAAATATATAGCAATTTCTTTTTCAAAATTACTAAAATATTTAACTCAATATTTAAAAGTAAATCGATCATTCTTACTGACACAATGGCATTCAGTGAATGGGCCACGGCTGATTTGCATAAAAGTAGGCACAAGTTGTATGAATTGTATGCTGAGCGTCAGTACAACACTAGTGTGGAGTTCAGAGATTATGTGAGATCATTTTCCAAGGATTTTAAAAAGAAATGTGTTATTGCTAAATCGCAACACATAAAATATAAGATACAAAACAGTAGTAATGTAATTAAAACAACTTGGAAAATAATTAATAATGAAACAGGAAAAGCAACTCCGCGTTTTAATGAATTTAATTTAGAGTTAGAGAATAAAAAAATATCGTCAGACTCAGAGGTTGCTAATACTTTTGAAGAGTTTTTTACAAATATTCCTGTCTCAACTACTAAATCGCTGAACTCATCACCTTCCATTGCACTCTCTTGGCTAGCTGATAGCATGCCCCAATGTCATGGTATCTTTAAATTCAGTCATGTCGATGCCTCTGATGTTATTAAGTCATTTAATTTAATCAATAACAAAAAAACTAACGATTTGTGGGGTCTATCGGTTAACCTTGTAAAATCATTAATTGACATCGTTGCACCTGACATGGCGGAAATTTTTAATAATTGTGTTGATTGTGGTGTATTTCCTGACTTAATGAAGTACAGCAAAATAATACCGATGTTTAAGTCAGGCAGTACTTCTAACCCTAGTAACTTTAGGCCAATATCGGTTCTCCCAACCTTTAGTAAAATATTTGAAAAAATAATGTTGAACCAGTTGCTAAAACATTTCAAAAATTATAATTTATTACATAATAAGCAATTTGGCTTTACTCGAGGTCGCTCGACTACCGATGCTGGCGTACAGTTATTACTCAATATCTACGAGGCCTGGGAGGATTCACGTGACGCGCTTGGCGTTTTCTGTGATCTGTCTAAGGCCTTCGATTGTGTTCAGTATGAAACTCTGATCGGGAAATTGCGACACTATGGCCTCGCGGGCACAGCATTAGACCTGATGAGTTCTTATTTAACCAATAGAACGCAAAAGGTCTGTGTCAATGGCAAGCTTTCTGCGGGGTCGGTGACAAAAATGGGAGTCCCACAGGGTTCCATATTAGGACCATTTCTGTTCCTCATTTATATCAATGACCTTCCTTACTTTGTTAAGGGTGATCATGAGATTGTTCTGTTTGCTGATGATACTTCGCTATTGTTTAAAGTTAATAGACGACAAACAAATTATGACGACGTAAACAGCTCTCTCAATAAAGTGGTACAATGGTTTGAAGCTAATAATTTATTGCTCAACGGAAAGAAAACAAAATGTGTAAAGTTTACTCTTCCTAATGTGAAACAAACGCAAACCATTGTTAAACTTAATAATGAGGAACTAGACCTTGTAGATAGTACCGCTTTCTTAGGTATAACATTAGATAATAAATTACAGTGGGGGCCCCATATAAGTGGTCTATCGAATAGGCTCAGCTCCGCGGCTTACGCTGTTAAAAAAATTCGTCGTCTGACAGATGTTGATACTGCCAGACTGGTATATTTCAGCTATTTTCACAGCATTATGTCATACGGTATTCTACTTTGGGGTAATGCTGCTGATATAGATGCAATATTTGTGCTGCAGAAAAGGGCCGTTCGTGCGATTTACAATATGGGTCCAAGAGAGTCGCTAAGAAACAAATTCAAGGCAGTTAACATAATGACAGTTCACTGCGTATATATATTAGAAAACTTGTTGTACGTACATAAAAACATTGACTCTTTTAATAAAAAGAGTGAATGTACATCATATAACTTACGAAACCAAAACAAACTTGTTATAAATTCTAGTAGGCTGCATAAGATTAACAACTCATTTAAGGGTAACTGTATACGTTTCTATAATAAACTCCCACAAGACGTTCTAAAAATGTCAATTAATAAATTCAAAGTCTTTGTTAAAAGAAAATTAATAGAAAAATCGTATTATAAGTTGCAAGAGTACTTAGACGATAGAAACGCGTGGGAGTGAACCAACTGCTCTAATTTGAATTGAAATATATTAAACTAACATGATATTGTAATGATGATGATAACAAAAAAAAAACAGAATACCCGACTGAGTTTGTTGTGGGCTCTTCTCGGATCGGGGCGCGAAGGAACCCTCGTAACTTTAGATTTCAAGTCGTTCTGGAGTATCATCATCAAACGTACATTAGAATTAGAGTGTGGAAAGGAAAAGAAAAAAACAAAAATTTGACGATTCAAAAGTGCTGTAATATGCCTACTTGAATAAAGATATTTTGATTGATTGATTGATTGATTGAATACTCAGTCTTCAGACCGTGGAAAATTACATCTACCTCGGCTCCAATATCAGCAATGTGAAATCGAAGTAAACAGGCGTATCGGATTGGCGAAAAACGCCATGTCTCAGCTTCATAGAACTTGGAAGGATAGGCGACTATCTCTAAAAACTAAAATTAGACTATTACGAAGCCTCGTCTTTTCAATATTTCTCTAGTGTGCTGAGACGTGGACTTTGAGATCATCAGAATGCAATCGCATCGACGCTTTTGAAATGTGGTGCTGGAGGAAAATGCTTCGTATACCGTGGACATCACATCGGACCAGCGCATCAATTCTTCAGAAACTCAATGTTACAACTAGGCTTTCCACCATCTGCCTCAAAAAAATACTTGAGTACTTTGGGCACATTGCCAGGAAACAGGGTGATAACCTCTAAAAGCTCGTGATAACTGGAAAGGTTAATGGCAAAAGAACAAGAGGTCGGAGCCCAATGCGTTGGTCCGATCAGATCCGCACCACATTACAGACTTCCGTCTACGATGCCTTACACGCCGCGGAAAGCAGAGGCAAATGGCGTTCCATTATTTAAAGAAAATTGCTCATCAGAGGTGGTTGTCAGGACCCTCAGAACTGAGGGAACGAATCAAGGAGGGAGGAATATATCTTAATAAGTAGGTGTACCTACTTTTTCATTTAGTATATAATATTTTCCATAACAATGCTAGTTACATGTCAGAGCGTTAAGTTCATTATCAGATTATACAATGTAGTTTATATTACTTCTATATTTTATGTTTTTGATATAAGATGTGGATCTATTTATAGATTTTTAGACCAAATACAACGTGACATTTGTAGGGCTTTGTAGCATTTATTTACGAATGTAAAATCAATGGGACAAATGTAATATTATTATTTTACGATATCTTTTTTCCAAACATATTTCAGTTTATTTTTAGCTTTACTTTTTTCACTAAGTTCACTTACCTCGAAATAAAAATGAGAAATCATTATCTATACTTATTATTTGTCATATAGTCCATTAGTCCGGCATCCAACAGTCCGGTATCGATCCGGAAAATTGAAAAAGTTGGTTTTCTCCAAAAGTGTGTCTTTAAAGTAAATAAAAACGTTATTTGAAAGTTTATCTCTTTTGTTGAGGCTTTGGCTACAGTGCTTCAGAAATTATTGATTTTCATATCATCAGAAACAAATTTAACACTAAACGTCAAAAGTCAAGAAAACAAAAAGACATTCGTGACTTTTTTAAATCGAAGTGAAAAATGTTTTACAGAACGTGTACATACATTATATAAATTTTAAAATAAACTTTGTTGTGTGTATTTGCATACTGTATTTGTAATTTAATTATTAACCTAACTGTTCTTATAATTACCGTCCGATAAACCGGATCGGTAGTCCGGTACCGAGCCGTTTCGAAACGTGCTGGATTTTAGGACTTAACTTGTACTAGAAAAAAAAATTAACGTAGCCTAAGCATTTCTTTATATGGGAATCGTGAACTTGAAAAAGTTGCTGCAAATTGATTCATGTATATGTGATTCATTGGTTCAGAAATCTGTTAAAACTGTTGTTGCATAGTGGCTCAACTGCAAATCAGCTGAAGCAAATGTAAATTGCTATTTCTAAGAGATTTAAAGTGCGTAAGTGATTGCAAAAGAAGACGATATCGGGCACATATATCACTTTCAAATGGAGACAGGTTTTTTCCGCTCAGTCACTTCTGGGCGGTAAACATAAGATAACGTAATTTAACCCCTGGGAAATTCATCCACACTTCCCTATGTATTACCACTGTACCTGCTATTTACTGTTTGAATTTTTTACGAACACCGTGTCCGTCATAGTGATTAATTTTGTAAGCCCTTGTTAAGTGTAGCTCGTGTATAATGTATTATAGGAGAAAGCTCTTTAATACAGCGTTAACGTAATAATTACTTTTAGGGTGAGTAAATAAAACATTATGAATTTACTATGAAATACTACAAGAATCATAAACCAAGTTTATGAGTGCTTGCTTTGGTAGAAGAGCCTAGAATGTTTGATTCATGTTTGGTCAATTATAAATTTGAAGGTGTATATGTTTGAACTGCCGTATAGAAACTAATATGACAGAGATAAATAATTATTGTTTAGAGCTCATGAAAGCTTTTCCGTTCTAGTTTCTAGTTTTAATTTATTATATATTGGACATAAAATAAAAAGATACAAAATATATTTTATAGATAGATAGATAGAAAATACTTTATTGTACACCACACAGAAAACATAGAACAGAAACAAGGTAAAAGAGAAAAGAAAATAATGTACAAGAAGGCGGCCTTATCGCTACGCAGCGATTTCTACCAGGCAACCTTTGGGTTAGAAATATTGCTTAAATGGAATGTGGTAGGTGGTGTAGGCTAAACATAAATAAATATAAAAAACTTACTCATATATACAAATATACATACATATATATATAAATACATTTCACATAGATCATACATACACATATACATACATACCTAACATATATATAGATAAGAATATACAAATGTCTTGAAAATTTTTTTAAAGGTTTTTAATAAGTAAACGTCAATTAATAATCGTCTTAACTACAAAGTGACAAGTAATGCTCTTTACCTGCCTTTTAAATATTTCCAGAGATTTTGTATTTCTAATAGATAGTGGAAGATTATTCCATAAATTAATAGCGCTGATTGTAAATGACTTGTCGTAAAATTTTGTTGAGTGGCAAATTAAGTTAAGCTTCAAATTTTGAGACTCCCTTATGGGCCTACAGTCCGATGATTTAAATATAAAATTTTCTTTCAAGTAGAAAGGCGCTTTAGGATTGAACAGAATACAGTACAGAAGGGAAAGTATATTTAGATTCCGGCGAAAACGTATGGGTAACCACTTGAGCTTTGCACGAAATTGAGAGACGTGGTCATATTTACGCAAGCTAAATATGAACCGAATTGATAGATTTTGAAGACGCTCAAGTTTTTCTAGTTGATCCTCGGTCAAGTCAGGGTAGCTTACATCAGCGTAGTCAAGAATAGAAAGAAGAAGAGATTGTGCTAGCATAACTTTAGTTGGAATTGGAAGAAACCATCGTAAACGACGTAGGGAACTTAATGCTACGAATGATTTCCTACTTAATTCATTCATTTGTTTTGTCCAAGATAATGTCGTGTCCATATAGATTCCGAGATTTTTTACTGATTCTTGATATGGGATAGTCGTACCATTTACTATTATCGGAGGCACTAAGGACCAATCAACTCTAGAAACCAGATTTCTGCTGCCAACAATGATAGCCTGAGACTTTTGTGGATTAACTTTTAGGCCAAATGATTGGCTCCACTTGTAAACCGAAGCTAAATCACTGTTGGTTGCAGAAATCGCCGATGGTAGGTTATCTAGAGTCGACTGGTTATAAATTTGGACATCGTCTGCATACATGTGATAGAGAGAAGTTATTCTTTGAGTTATCGTATTAATGAAAATTGCGAACAGTAAAGGTGACAACACGCCTCCCTGGGGAACACCTGCACGGACTTCGCACCACGATGAGAAATTATCGTCGATACGAACCCGCTGCCGACGTCCTCCAAGGTAACTTTGAAACCAGTCAAACGCCGATGGAGATATGTTAAAAGAACGCAGTAAACTTAATAGTAGGTCAAAATCAACACTGCTAAATGCATTGCTGAAGTCAAGCAAGGTAAGAACTGTAAGCTGTTTATTATCCATACCCCGACGAATGTCATCAGTCACTTTTATTAAAGCTGTAGCCGTGCTATGACCGGGACGGAAACCGGATTGGAGCGGATTAAGAAGACTATGTCTATTAAGGAAAAGGGAAAACTGATAATATACCAGTTTTTCAAGAATTTTGGAAAGAAAAGGCAAAATGGAAATAGGGCGAAACTCAGAGTAACTACAGGCGTTGGCTTTTTTGGGAAGCGGAATAACCTGAGCACTCTTCCAGCAACTAGGAAATACACTTGTTGAAATGGAAACGTTTAAGATATGGGTTAAAATAGGACAAATGATATCGAGGATAGGAATGATCATATTGCGGCTAATATCGTCAGTGCCAACAGCATTAGAGGATATGGACAGAGCACTCTTTTTAACATCACATTCGGCGAATGAACTAAAAGCGAACATAACATTTATGTTCCGCAAAATACGCAAAAACACAAAAATAAGATAAAAGTGTGTACAAAGGCGGCATTATCGCTTGGAGCGATCTCTTCCAGATAACCTTTGAATTTTAGAAGCTTACTATATAATCATAGGGTAAGTGCAAAATCATAAAACATAATCCAGAAAAAAAAGAATAACTCATAGCTATTTTATTGATAATATGACTACAAAATACATATATATAATTCCACATATATATTATTATACACTACTAAGATAATATCCCTTCAAACGGTGCTTGAAAATGTACAGATTTTCAGATTGCCTAATACTTCGTGGAAGAGCATTCCATAAGCTGATGGCTTTCTGAGTAAAAGAAATAAGGCGTAATCTAAAAGAGGCAAAATGGGAGGATGAACCAAGATAATTTTTGTCTTAATCAGTAGTTATTTTCCTTCTTATCTCTCACAAGAAGGAATTCCAATGGTCGCAAAAATCTTTCGATTCAGTTCCGTAACTTGAGGCACCTAAGTTTATGAACTGTCTATAATTAAACCAAGATTATAGATGTGAACAGGTATAACAGTGATTAATAAAAGTACCACCACACAGTAGCGAAACGAATTTCCTTACAAAAAACAGTAGCGAAATTTTCGAGCTAACTTTATGTGATATTTTGAAAGAAAGAAAGAAAGAAAATTTTTATCTGATCTCGAATCAATATTTTTATACAATTTGATTATCTATTTAGCGCGATCAAATATGGTCTCCCATGCCAGTATGATGCAGCGCTGGTTTTCACGGGGAGCCTTTACCAAGTAATATTACGGCCGTGACTACATCTACATCTACATTATATCTACTACTATTTTTTTTACTGTATTATTATATCTATTACGTTTATTCCTTAGTGCTACATTACAACTACATTATAATTACAACTTTACGAAGTTTAAAGATTAGATTTTGCACATATTATTGTTGTTTACGTGAACAGAAATTTCGAAACGTCGGACATTACAAAATACATAACTACAGCCATAATAACCTAGTATTTAAAAAATGTCATTTCTTGCTAAGACCCACTATCAAATCTTAGACATTTCATTTTACGTATTTTCATTATTACTTGCTTGTTCAAATTGTTAATAAAATTCATTATTGTACTTGTAAGAGGAGTAAAACATCGTGAATCGATGAAGGTATTTTGCATATCTCGAGGGAAATTCCGAGATAGCTGCAAACTATTTCTACTCACTGAATGACTTTCCTATAAATAGTTAATAGGTTGTTAACTTTCCTTACTTAGAATAATTAATAATGTTTAAAAATATAGCCGTTTATTGCAAGAATGACTAAAATTTATTGAAAAATTGTTATTACGTCTATCTTTTAAGAATTTTAACGAAGCTGTTTTTATATTGCAGATAAAAACCGATATTAGAGTTTGTGATTTACTATTATTATATCACGAGAAAGTAGAAGAAATAATATCTTAAGAAAAATTTATTCCTATAGCCATTTTTAAAAAAGAAATATATATAAGTTCATAGACAACTGAACTATTTGTTCTGAATCAGCTGTGTTTGCTAAATGCTAATTTATATAGACTGTTTTTATTCTCCGGGCATTGGAATTGAATTTTGGTTTAATTATAAGTGCTGTTGAACCTTTGTTTTTTATATTGTATGTTTAACCCAGTAGTATCGTAGTAACTGAAAAGTATATCTTAGTAGTATCGTACTGAAGCCAAGCAGCAAAGTATTTCATTCTACATAATCGTCATATTTACGTAAAAAAAAACAAGCGAATCCCTGTAGCTTTGGCTGGCTTTGTTCCAAATACACTATACCATCTCGACCCAATTCTCCACAGTTTATTCCCGCGGAGCTTTGGCGAGCGCGTAGGACATTTCTTACAACACTTACGGAAGATCAAATTCTCGAAAGCGTTCGTAACGGCACTTCTTCTTTCGTTATGAAAATTACACACACATACAGATTATTATATAAAAAGTACATAAATAATACATCCGCGCGACAATCAAATCACATCTCCAAATTAAAGTGTGCACACTTAACAAATTTTATATACAAAAGAAAGATACTTAAAAGATAACTGAAAAAAATTGTAAAAGAAAAAAATCAACTATAAATTGAAAAAACTTATGTCTTAAAATAAGGTAGTTAAAGAAATTTTCTAATAAAAAATGTGAAAGTAAATATAAACAAAACAAAATTCAACGAAGCATATCTAAAAAGTGTTTATTATTCTAAACGTTGTATCGACATTTAGACGAAGCAATGACATCCGACCCCGTTTAGAAGGATAAAATAATGGCACAGGCTTAGAATAACACTAAGAGTTAATGAATACGACTACATTATATTCATAATAAACGGCCTAAGTGTTTAACAAAATACCCTTAAATACTTTGGGAACAATGAATTTTCTGATATACATTCCTTTACAAGTAAAAAAACTCATATGAGAAAGCACGTGCATATGTGGAAGATGCAAAATCCCTTTATTGTATGAAATTTTATAATGGTTTTATTTTAAATCATCATCAAATTTCAAGTTCAATTTCAAAGGCAATTCCTACTTTTAACTATATCAACATCGTGTAATGTAGTGAAATGTTAAGACAAAGACAATTTAAACACTTAAAGAGCCAGAGAGACAGACAAGACACAGGCCGACAAGACACAGACAGACAGACAAGAGACAGAAAGATAGAGACCAGCGATCACAGTATTACACAAGTTAACACTTCAGCAGATAACATCAGACCAGCCCTCGTCCGGCCACGCATCTCTTTTTAACTACCCACTGCCCCTCTTCTTTCTCCGTCAAAAGGCCGCGAACATCGCTGCACGAGCGCCTCGTCTGCGCGTCTTAACGGAAGACAGTAAACTCGCGTGTAGCAAAAAGTTTAAAAAATGTATTTGAACTTGAGTGGCTGAAATATAAAGCTCATTATAAATATTCTCATATAGAGCTTTTTGCTTTTATAAGCAGCGTCCTATTAACGTCCCAATATTTGGCAAAGGTCTCCTTACTGATAGGAGAAGGAGTCTAGACCCACCATCTCCACCACGTGGTGCCAAGCTTGGTAATTCTGTGGCTACATATGCCATTGAATTGCTTCCACGATATGCAGTTTTCTTCACGATAATTTTTTTGACGGAAATACAAAACTATTATATTTTAACACAGTATTTATGCACGCTAACAGTTATTAACAAGTTATTATAAAGATGAATTTAATGGTGTGAGCCCAGGATTCGATCACAGGACTCAAAATCAAAATATTCTTCATTCAAATAGGCTTAAAAAGCACTTTTGAATCGTCAGTAGTCTGTCCGATGGTAACAAATCTACTAGTGGTTCGGAGAGTTGAATCCGCTGAGAAGAAACTGGCAAGAAACAGCGGTTACTCTTTTAAGGGTAGTTTTGTATGTTACAATGTGTAATATATTGCTTCTGTGAGCAACTGGAATCAAGTCAAAACATTTATATCGCTTAAATAATCTTCAACATTATAATATTCCTTTTGTAAAAGGATGTTTTTGACATATTTCTTAAAATTATGTGGAGGCAAATCTAATACTGATTGCGGTATCTTATCAAGATGCGTATGCTCAACCCGACAAATAGTTTCTGAACCTTCTTTTTCTAAAATGTAGAATAATCATACCTAATCATGGTTTTCTTATATATGTTAAATTTATATGTTATCAACTTATCCTTTTCACGTCACTTTTATCTGTACTGAATATTCATACAAAATAATGTAACGTATATAACAATAGTTTTGCAGTTTCTAAAGATAACCATATTTCACAAGTTTTAAAAGATTTTTTTTGTCTTGTTAAGTAAGATGAAAATTGTTGGAGCCCGAGGTGGAAATGAATCCGAGAATTCGTTGAAATAATCATTTCTGGGGACAGTTTGAGAAGTTTGCGTAAGAAACTCTTGTGAGTTCTGTGATCGAAGGAATGGGATTATTGAAGTTTTTTCATTTTGTTGATTTGAATGGCAGCTTTATTAAGAAGTGATAATAAAATTAATTTATATGAAGACGTGAGAGTAAGAATTATTGCAATTCTATTGGCTTAGCAAAATGAGAAAATCGAGAAATTACCTTAAAGTTTCAACTTAATTTCCAAAATAGAAGTACATTAAGATTAAATAGTGCCTAAACAAATTTCGGTCTTATCGCTTTCTAGTGATCACTTTCGTACAACCTATAGAGCAAAGAAATACAGTAAACTTAAAAAAAATAGGCGGTGTACATTTAAGTAACCGTTATAAACTACCTTCTTATTATATTAATATGTATGATAAAAATTCGATATATAAACTAAATATATATATAAACAGGTATTTATACATATATATTTTACTAATATTTCTATTGTTATAAACAAATAAATAATTTCTTATTATCGATTGTTATTTGTGATGCTAGTTTGTACGTATAATTTTTATATCGCTGACAAATTAGCACTTGACTATAATCCCACATGATGATAAGTGACGATGCAGGCTGAGATGGAAGTACGCTTGGTAAGAGTTAATGTATTATCTATTTCGATTCTCGGTAACCGTTGTAACCAAATATGCGTAGAGATAACAAAATAGAAAAAAACAAATCAGTTACAAGGTGGTGTGTTGCGTCGAGGGTCGTTAAGTTTTTTTGTGGTATTTTATAAACTGTGAGTGTTATTTAATGATTATTTATATTTTTGATTATATAAATGATGTGCAATATATCAATGAGCCATTATATATGACCGTATTATTAGAATATGTTAGTTAAACTCTAATTTCATTGCATTCAGCTTCATTCGAAAATTAATTCACATTTTATGGCTGCAAACAAGAATAACTGTCAGTTTTACATTTTTATAACGTATTTGAGAGCGACATTGACATAAATAAATATTAATGTGAGAACGGAACGATTCAGGAGTTTTATTTTATTATTTTATATGGATAATAAACAATCTTTGATTGCTTACGCGCCTTATACCTTAATTAGCATTAAAACTGTGACCTAATCTCCTGAAAATCTATTATCCAAGTCAAAAGCCAATTGATTGTTAGTTTACGTTAATGCTTCAGGAGTGAAACAAAATATTCTGCTGTTTTATTGATATCAGAAGAAAAGTGTTAACAAACTGTTTATTAAGTTTCTTACACAACTATCGAACAATAATGACAATTTTATTAGTGTTTTAGATAATATTAGACAATTACATATACCATGTAAAGATGGAATCAATTTAGGACATGGTTAAGTAGAACAAGCTAGTTTTATCTTCGTGCGATATACCCGGACATTGAAGAAGATGAACCCATTGTTAAAACTAGGTTTGTAGTTCCAGACGTGTAGTGCTATTTAGCTACAACTCTCTATTTAGACTAAACCACTAGCTAGAAACTAAATCAAATGGCAATTCTACAACTGAACATGCCAGACAAGCGTAGAATAAATCTTTTATCTATACATATAAAAATCAACGAAATTTTTCTTTGAAATTTTATAACTCAAGATCGGGATCACCTATCCAAACTAAATGGGGATTTTGCTGTCAAATTGATGCTTTTTACAAATGAGGATTGTGGTGGTGGTTTTGGATTAAGTTTTAAAATAGCTGGAAATTAATAAAATATTTGTTTGTTTGGATAAATTTATTATTTCACTTTATATGTAGCGAAGCACGTACCGGGCTGCTAGTTATTTATAAAGTACGATTAATATTTAAATTGATCGTTTTGTATACATAAATACTGCAATAATTAAATTTGTGATTAACATCAACTAATATTAATTTACACAACTTGCATCGTACTTATAAATACTTAAAATAACTACACCACAATGCTGCACGAGATACTCTCTTGTTCTACTGTTAAAGGTACTTCGTATTCCATAATATTTCGTAGCATTTATATTTTGTTTTCTCTGAATTTATGTTGGTTTTCCTTGTAAATATATGAACTAAGAGTAACTCTACTCTTATAATAAAAACCCAAAATAATGCGTGTTTTTCATTTTCTATTTACCTCACGTCTTAAATATCGTAAAATATATTAATATGATTTCCGTAAAACTGTGTGTTTATTATAACCAAACTAATTTACAATATGCACTTATGTCTCTAGCGATTATATATCTTTCGCTAGAAACGGGAACACATAAAACTTTTAAAACCTAATCAATGGGTACTTTATAGGAATGGATTTTCCTCCAGATTTTATCAAAAGTTAAGTGTAAATATTCGCGACAAAGGATTGTAGCGCCTATAGATCCAGCATCAATTTGTATGCCAATGTCTAGAACCAAAGTGACCGATTTGATCCAAAATAATTGGTTATACAATTCGGAAATGGAGCGATACATTTATAAACGGGTATCCGAAAATATTTCTATCAAATAAATCTAAAATATTTAGCTGGCTTTATCCAAACGTACCATTCTGCCCCAATTCTCAGCGCTTTTTTCCGTCAAAGTTCTTGCGAACGATTATGCGACATTTCCTATAATAATTGAACATGAAGTACCAAGCAAGTGGGACTGATTGAAAAGTCACGTTCTTATAATTAACGGCGAGACTTCATTTTCCTGTTACAATTTATTATTAATTTAATGACTGTGTCATTAAGGAAAAAGATTGTTACCAAATCCATAAGCTTTGTAACTATAAAAATTTGGAGTGAATATAACTTAGTTATTGAGCTTAGTATGGCCGCTTTGTTCTATTATCGATAGGAACTTAAAATAACAGATAAAATATTGTATTTTTATCGCTGAAGGTTTGTATATAGTGTTGAAATCCCTTTATAAACATAAAGATACTTGTGTCAGGAGATCTAGATCTTTTTTAAGTGATTTAATTGGAAAAGTTAACGAATTATAAACAAGAAAATAAAAACGAGTTCTGACTTTTGAAAGCTCATTAACCCATACTTGCATTTCGTTACTGTAAATTCTAGTACTTAGAGTAGGAGCATAGACATGCATTTGGGTTTTTTAAGCTAATACTAGTACGTTTAGATGAATACTACACTGCCTCATTGGTCTAGTGATTAGCATGTTCGACTATAGACATGAGGTCCTGGGTTCGAATCCTGAGTCGGGCCAATTCAAAAATCAATATTGAGTTGTCCATTTAAGATTTTCTCAATATTTTCCCGAAGTTGGGAAGTTGGCGGTGTGATCCACCCCCGTGCCTCGGAGAGCACGTTAAGCCGTCGGTCCTGCGCCTGATCTCTTTCCGGTCGTGTCGGATTCCCATCACATCGGACTATGAGAGTTGTAACTATATCGACCTCACTCATCAATACTTAATATAATTTTTTTTTTTTTTTATAAAAATATACATAAACCATCCTCTCGCTTCTGGCATAGTTTAAAGGCTTCGCTGGAGTATTATAAATATATTTATTTGGCCATATATGATCGTCTAGCTAGTTAGAACCCATTAATATGTTGTATTCATAGTAATCCTTTTAGAGCGTCAGAGGTAAAGAGAATGTGAAATTTGGCATTACAAATAGTAAATTCAGGGAACATTAATTATATGTTAAATAATATCCATTGGATCAGTAGTTTTTGTTTTAATAAAATAAAACACAGTCATCTCACGGATGACTGTGGGATAATATTATAATGTATCATAATAGCCATCAAGGAAGGTCTATCAACAGACTTCTTTTCTATCGCATATAAAAATAAGCAGTAAGTGGAGTAACCACTTACCGCTGAAGGAATCCCTACCATGGGCACCCAGGTACCTTCTAATACTATAATATGAATAAGGTACCAGAGTGATCCAAAGACTGGCTCCACACCCGCCAGGGATAATGAACTCCGACCCGTGCTATGAGTTCCCCTCCCTGGATAGGGATTCCTGTTTATAGTGCGCCTGCGGCGTATGATCTTTCGATGGTTGTGTCATCGGGACTAAAGCCCGGATATGTTTTGTCAATATGTAGAGACAAGTCTCTAAGGTATATTCAAACGAGGATCGAAATCCATATATTTTGTTAGCCGAAGCTGTGATGAGGCATTAGCCATGTTTGTAATGCGCAAAGCGCGATTTCGTTATAATGGGATATATAAATCACCAATGCATCTTGTCAGATCAATTACACAGATCAGGAGTATCTGGCAGGCGGACCACACCGCATATATTACACATGTTTTAAGTCCAGTGTTAGACTAGATCGATGTATGTATCCCCACCTCGGTGGGATTCGTGGTATAATAATAATAATCACATATTTTAAGTCTTGTGATCGACTGCATAGATGTATAATATGTCACCACCTCGGTGGGAATGTTGTATAATAATATAATATGTCGTTGATCCACATATGCTAGGCCTCACACCCACACAGAGTGTCCAGTCGCTGAGCTCTCAACCCAACAAAAGCATTGGTTCATTATATATTCGTGGCAAGCCACTGAAAGCAAAGGGATATGCAGGCCACACTGTCTATAAGCTAGCCCGCAGCCTTGATAATAAAGGCCCGACCAGCGGCCCTATATCTATGACATGCTACAATGTCATTTTTATTACATTTAATAGTAAGCTAAGAGATTGTCCCTAACAGGCGAACACTTCACATGTGAGCAAGCCCACAAGATCAGTGTTCATTTGTCCATCACTGCTACGCAGAAGCTAACGCAACGCCTAGCAACATTCGGTCATGGCTCTAGCACTACCGATTAACGATGACGACGCTTATAGCGCCGGATCATCAATCAGTAACATTTCAGAAACCACATTGTACTAGCACTACTCTAGAGTCCTAGGCGTCCAAAGTTATGCGAGGCTCACTGCCATAGCCGAGGCTACAACAGGCCTGAAACACAACCCGTATCACCCAAAACAACTACAGTAACTTTGATTGTCTGCCGTCAAGGTGGAGCGAGGCTCGCTGTAACACAATGGCCACAGGCCTGAAACCCCGCCCTAACGACGAACAGCCTGGGGAAGCCCTTGAGCGAGGCTCGCTATAAAGATCGAAATCAATACAGGCCTGAAACCCAAGACGACCCCAGTACGCACCAAAGTAATATTCAGTACGATGTCTTACACTACTTCATGGAGTCACCTCCATAAAGTATCATTTAAGACACCATAATAAGCTGGAGTCGAACCCCAACCTCTCCTAGTGAAAGGTAGGATCGCAACACCAACTGTAGGCATGCCGAAGCACGCTCGTTCGAAATAGTCAAGATAAACTCAACTAATATGTGTATCGCCCCAGTAGTAATGTATGACATTTATTATTTTATTTATAATATTTAATTATAATTTAAATATTGTTTTAATATTTAAATTCGGTCCCTCTATTCGCTAGGCGCATAATCTCATACAATACATGCAGTCATACATTCGCGACATCTCCGTGCCGCGTCGCTTCGCGCCGCTCACCACTCCCTATATATGCGCGGAGGCTGTCGTGACGATCCGCGCGGTTCAATACACGAACGCGCCCCGTCTATACGTGAATCCGACTTTAATGATATTTTGTAATTATTTGTTGATTTAATCTTCTTAATATATTAATTTTATTTTATGATTAATAAATAATATATTTTTATACTCTTTTTATAATATGTATGAAAGTATGAAAAATCAATAAATATAATTATTTATGTACGGATGAGTCCGTTACAGAGTGAAGGAATAGAGTGTGCACTTGTGTACTATGCCTGCCAATCCGCAGTGGAATAGCGTGGTGGGTCTATGCTCTAAAAACCCTCGTTCCTCGGAGTGAGGAGGCCTGTGCCCAGCAGTGGCACGTTTATGGGCTGCTACTTACTTTTACTTTTCTCTTTTTAGATGAATAATATCTATTAAATCAATTCAAGCTCTCCATTTTGCCGGTTATTTGGTTATTTGTAATCCCATAATGTAAAATTATAAATTACACAAAAATTATGAAAAAATTCCATTTAGAATTTATTTGTTTGTTACAAAACGGTGCTTTATGGGAAAGTTTATCTAAGGCGATGCGAGAGAACTTTATTATTCTTTACAAAGTTTCTTTGAAGAGAATCAATAATGGCGTGTTGTTAAATTTCGTAGGGGAGAATGACTTTAGTGATCTCGTTTCCCCAAGGGGATAGGCTTCGCCAGTATAGTTTTTATGGATGTTTTTTTCTTGAGCATGTGTAAAATGGGCAAAACAGTGTCTGTACAAAATTATGACCTAACGTAAATAATGATAGAATTTCGAAATAAATGTAGTAACGAGACATATTATACTAAAGTTCGCCTGTTTTCGCCACCATTTATACTTTTATATCTTTATCTATTCGTATAAATAATAGTACGATTACAATTCTATCAGTCCGCAGAAATTTATAGGATCAACTGCATTATGTCTTTATCTAAACGTAGAATTTTGCTAGAAATAAATAATAACTTACAAGGTACGATATGTAATTCTAATCTAAATAATATTAAAACGTTATCTACAGCTGAAAAACCCTACTTGACCATTTACTGAACGGACGACATATCTCTCGGAAGATGAATCTAAAACAAGTAGCAAGGAATCAAATTATTGGATTCAAATTTACTTACTTCATCATCCTAAACTTTTTTTAAAGAAATTTTATGACATATAATGATATTGTTAATATTGTGACCATTGTGTGTAACAAATATTTATATTAAAGAAATCTAGGTAATATATTTTAATGAGATAGAAAACAAGAAAAAACAGATGCCAAAATTATTTAATAGAAATCCAATTTATGTATTCTATTTTGATATTTAATAGCCAACGTAATATTGCAAGAGTTTATTAAGGAACAACTCATTTTATCAATAATTCGTTAAATTCATAATGAGTAAAATATATAGAAAATAATGAGTTATTTCCCACTGCGCCGAGCAAAAACGATTACACTAAAATTTCCGTAGCAATTACTGAAAATTAATTCGTACAGCGAGATAAATGAGTGGTTGAAAAGTCACGTTCACTAAATTAATGGCAGTTGTTCATCTTTCAATGTGGCCATGTATTGTTTACGATTCTGTAAATTTAAAAGGCAATATTGAGATATTATTCCTTTTAATTTATTAATAAATATGGGTTATTAGAGATTTTTTTTATTTCATTTAGATTTGTTTCAATAGATTTTTAAACGAATCTCTTACAACATTTTTTAGGTTCTTCTATTAGAAAAAACCATTTACATATTTATATGACTCCGCTGGAGCAATCGTAAGAGGTACCGGGCTTATTCCCTTCAGAACATTTTTGGAAATTGCATTTGTCTTAGTCGGGACTTGTGGAAGGGCACCCTATCAACTAAAAGGTGTCGCCCATCATTATAGGAATCAGTAAAAGATAATTTTACTCTAACCAGGTTAGCGCGCTTCTATATTAAACTTTATCATCACAATAAGGTGAGATCAACCATCTCTCTTAAGAGCGACAAAACTTGTACCCATCAATGGGACGGCAATATTTGGTCACTTGTTTAATGAAATACAACATAATAGAAAATAGATAGATTAAAGTACTGAAAATCACTTAAGACAAAAGAAACGTATAATAGCTTCAGATAAACTATATTTAGTTTGCAATTGGGCGGTCCTATTGCTAAACAGCGATCTCTTCCAGATAAACCTTTTGATAAGACCATCATAGAGAAGCAATACTTTCTTTCACAAAGTAAAATATTACAGGCAACATTACAGAGAAATTTAAATAAAAAAACATGGGCAAGAGTACACATAGTATTATAAGATAAACGTACGTTTTTATATATGAAATAATATAAGTAATAACTAACCCTATTATATCAAAACTAAAATATCCCTGTACATGACGTAAGTATTACAAAGTGCGTCCTCGGTCAAATCCGATAGCCGAAGCCAGAAATTGAATGGATGCTCAAACTTTAACCTCCATGTTTCATCTCAACAAGGGTATTTAATGTTGCTTTGCGTTAGTTTATTATAACCATAGATCAAGTTTCTTGTTAATAGAATTAAACGACATTTATCTGATATTGTAATTCGTATGTAATTTGATTTCGATACTTATTCAGGATTCGTGTAGTTACATAGGGAAGAAGGCTAGCAGTTTGCAGTATTCATTTGCGATAGAAATTTTTTACCTTTACAAAAATATCACCTTTACTTTGTCATCTGCTAGTTTGTTTCAGTATTATTTAAAATTAGCTTATCTCCGCGGTGGACCGCGTAGTTCCTGGTCATGAGTACTTTACTAAAGTTCAAGTAAATCATGAAGAGTGACTAAAGATTCCTCATTGAGTGATTAAATAAAACTTTCTTTATAATATTGTATTTCTAATGAAACCGGTGCAAACACATAGATGGTTTTAGAAAAGAAGATTGAATTACTATTTAAAATAGTTATTAGAATAAAGTAAAAAACGTTCAATTCCTGATATCCAATTTCATTGAATAAAAATTAAATAACCTAACGTATATAAAATTTAGTCTAGAATTTAGTTGCAATTTACGTTGTTCGACTTTACATTGTAATCCATTTTCCGTTATTGTATGGTGCTGTTTGTTGACTTTTAAAAAAAAAAATGTAGGAGTTTCTTCTATTTACTTAATATTTGTCTATATTTACACTGTCATAACGTGGCCTTTTTTAAATTTTTTCTGCACGTCAATTTGTTCCATGGAATCTTTGAAGCTGATTTTTAGGCAAATTGGGGATTAATAAGTATTTATTGCAAAATTGAATACCTTATTCTACACAACAACATACCGGAACGCAAATTTTTTACACGGCGGTACGTCATTGCTGATAGGGTGGTAATTAGAGATCCAGACAAAGACAAATATCAAAATACAATTTGCTAATTTTGTCCTGTCAAGAATAGAACTCAAGACCTATTACATCAGCTAGACTATCAAAATAAGACCATTAAAAGATAGAATTTTTGAAACTATATTCTAATAGCAGATGGAATAAAGAAAGAAAGATATATATATATCACACAGTGTGAAAAAATATCTTTAAAATCGTAACTACTGGGTCTCTCGTTAGTTTCCTGTCGTTGGAATCAACTTTTTGAATCGGTAGTAGATTCGGTATCAACGACAGCCAAAAGCTCTTATTGATCCTGCTTGAATAAAGAATATTATGAATTTTATTGCATAATTCTTATCAAACTCTTATATTCACAATATAACTGCCGTAATTTCAAATATATGGTAAATTAAAATTCAGCTAAGTGTAAAATTAAATGTTCTCGATAATGAAAGATCGGTCTTTAATTGTCTTCAAAGATACTGAGAGAAAACCTGTACAAAATTAAAACGTATCCTGTTTTATAAAATATACTCCTTTCCTCCTTTCTAAACGAATTAACAGTCGTACAAGTTTACGATTGAAATGCAGTATTTTACTGTTACATAATCATACCTGGAAAATATTATAATAACTAATTGTATTAATTATTTTTATATTGGTATACTTAAACTGTATTTCGTTGGACTAGCGAGGAAGCCGGAAGCTAACAAGTTTGATAGGAAAAACGTCTTAGCCTAGATTGTTTTAAACTTATAGAACTTGAGGAAGAGGAAACCCGATAGATATAATCATATATTTTTACAAAAAATAATTGTTATAAATTTAACTAGGCTACATAAAACAACCACCACCTTCCCACCTTTCCTTGTCTTCTGTTATGAGGATATTGGTAGCTAACAGATATTGCTGGAATACGATGGCCTTCTTCTAGTCATGTCACAGTGGCGAAACGACAGAGAGAAGAAGGATGCTCAACTCCTATGATCCGCCGGAGACGGACGGAATTTGGCGCGGTTCACAACCGCCGGAATCCTGTCAAACGAAGACCTCTTGGGTAAAAGTTACGGCGTCTTTTACTCTAATCATAGTAATCTCACTTGGTGACATGTGACATGCTACCGGCATGGTGCCTTAACGAGGATTGTACAAAAGAGGTTAGACTCATAAATATGCTCATTGCCGGTGAGCATCATGGTCGAGTTTTCTGAGTTACAATTCCCATAACCCCGCGAACGATATGCGAAGGTCATCGTTAGGTTTTAGCCGGTACGAAACTGGCATAATCCGTAACACACTAACGGATATCCGTGATGATTTCCTGAAAATAAAAAGGCTACATAAAATTAGCACTTCATTTAAAGGACTTCGTTACTTATACTTATCGTAACTTCATATTTTAAGTAGACCTTTAACTTAATCAATTGTTCATTGGATACATGAAAAAATGATAGTATTAGTTAATCCAAAAGAGCTGCAAAAGCCTTCTTGAATAAAGAATTTTTGATATGACCTCATTTGACGGTGCGAAAAATAGATGTAAAATTTAACTTTTAAATACATACATACATACATAGCATCACGCCTCATTCCCATAGGGGTAGGCAGAGACAACATCCTTCCACTTGCCACGATCCTTGCATATCTCCTTCGCTTCTTTCAATCTCATTAAACCTTTCATACAAGTTCGTCGGTTTAGAGTACTCTTGACCTGGCCGTTATTTAAAATGTCCTGGATTTGGTCCAGGAACGTTCGCCTCGGTCTTCCCCTTCCAACTTTCGCATTCACTCTTGACTCATAAATCCTTTTTGTCAGTCTCCTTTCATTCATTCTCTCTACATGCCCAAACCATCTAAGCATACCTTTCTCAATTTTAGTCACTACGTCTTCTTTTATACCACAACGTTCTCTTATCACACTATTTCTTACTCTGTCACTCAGTTTTAATCCACTCATGCTTCTCAACGCTCTCATCTCTACCGCATTTATTTTACTTTTGTGATTCTTCTGCCATACCCAACTTTCACTACCATACATAAGTGTTGGCACCAACACTCCAGCATGCACTGCCAGTCTAGCCCTTTGAGACACCATCTGGCTATTCATAAAGGCGTGCAGAGCACCATTTACCATATTCCCTGCATTCACTCTCCTTTCAATATCACTTTCACATGTTCCATCTTTTGTAAATTTAGATCCCAAGTATACAAATTCTTTCACCTCTTCCACTTGTTCCCCATCTATCAAAATATTGCCATTCATCATAGATTCATCTCGTTCAAAAAGCATAACTTTCGTTTTGTTTACATTCACTTTCATTCCTTTCCCTTTCAAAGCTTCATTCATAATATTTAGCATCTCCTGAAGCTCGTTAGCGGATGACGCAAGTATTACTTGATCATCAGCGTAGAGTAAACATTTGATGAGTAATTCATTCATTCTTAACCCATACATACATTCTTTTAAATCTGTCAAACATTTATCCATGAAAAGGTTGAACAGCCATGGTGACGCAACACATCCCTGTCGAACACCTCTTTCGACAGGAAACCACTCCGTGTACGCTCCGTTTATTCTGACACAGGCACTAGAACCCTCATAGAGAGACTTCAATGCTTGGATCAGACAACCGCTCACCCCATACGTAGATAACGTTGACCACAGCTCATTCCTCACCACTCGATCATAGGCCTTTTCTAAATCTACGAACGCGCAATAAACTTTTTGGTGTTTAGCCAAACATTTTTCAGTTATGCACCGTAAAGAAAAGACCTGATCCGTACATCCCATTCCTCTTCTAAATCCCGCTTGCACGTCCCATATTTTCCCATCAGTTTCATTAATCACCCTTTCAATTAATATCTTTGCATACAATTTGCCGACGACACTAAGAAGGCTGATACCGCGGTAATTTTTGCACTCCTGCTGTGACCCTTTTCCTTTATATAGAGGGACAATTACGGCCTTGCTCCAATCTCTTGGGACTTGACCTTTCTCCCAGCATATATTGAAAAGGCAGTACAGCTGAGCTACCACAATCCCGCGGCCAGCCTTCAGCATCTCGACTGACACTCTGTCATACCCAGCAGCCTTACCTGATTTCATACCTTTTATCGCTTTCATGATGTCATCCATACTAATCTCGCTATCACTTGTCTTACATTCATTGCTATCCGCAGAGGCCATATTTACCTCTGCTTCATTTCTTTCAAACAAACTTTCAAAATGATCCTTCCATCTCTTCAATATCCATTCTTCTCCTTTTATTAAACTTCCATCTAAACTTCTGATTTTACAAAGCTCCGAGGAAGTAGATCTCCCTCGGGCAAATTGTATTGATTTCCAGAAAAACTTTTTGTTTGACTGAAAATCATCAGAAAGTCTCCTATCATACATATCACTGTATTCTTCTTTTTTCTTTCTTACAGCTTCTTTCACGATTACTTTCACCCTTTTGTATTCCATTCTTGCCTTTTTTACGTCATCATTCGTTGCCTTTTGCATTCGTTGGTTCGCTTTTGTAGCCAACCAATCGGACCAAGCTTTCTTCTTTTCACACACAGCTGCTTGAACATTTTTGTCCATCCACAAATTCTTCTCTTTCTTACCTTTCCTCCTTTTAGACACGCCACATACATCAATAGCA
The DNA here is from genome assembly GCA_015832385.1 of Elymnias hypermnestra. Classification (NCBI taxonomy): domain Eukaryota; kingdom Metazoa; phylum Arthropoda; class Insecta; order Lepidoptera; family Nymphalidae; genus Elymnias; species Elymnias hypermnestra. The sequence goes on along the minus strand of JACTOM010000117.1, from coordinate 982,807 downwards.
GCACCAACCACTCCATCTTTAAATTTATTCCATAAACTTTCAATCTCATTTCCTTCGTCTTCACTCTTGAATCGCCCACTCAAATTTTTTTTTTTTTTTTAGAGACAGAATATAGGTTAAACATACATACATACATACATACATAGCATCACGCCTCATTCCCATAGGGGTAGGCAGAGACAACATCCTTCCACTTGCCACGATCCTTGCATATCTCCTTCGCTTCTTTCATTCTCATTAAACCTTTCATACAAGTTCGTCGGTTTAGAGTACTCTTGACCTGGCCGTTATTTAAAATGTCCTGGATTTGGTCCAGGAACGTTCGCCTTGGTCTTCCCCTTCCAACTTTCGCATTCACTCTTGACTCATAAATCCTTTTTGTCAGTCTCCTTTCATTCATTCTCTCTACATGCCCAAACCATCTAAGCATACCTTTCTCAATTTTAGTCACTACGTCTTCTTTTATACCACAACGTTCTCTTATCACACAATTTCTTACTTTCAATATACAGAACTTTAAGGATATACAGCTTACAGCAAGTTTAAATATCTAGATGTGTATTTTACTTTGGATTTGGACAAAAGGAAAGGACAAGCAAATGTCTCCACTTTTCATTAATAAATCCCTTTTCCTACAGGACATCGTATCCTCAAGTGTTATGTCTGGTCCACTCTTTTATAAGCAATGCATGGGTCATTAAAAGGCATAGCAGTTAACGGCTCCAAGAACTAGCTGGTTTCAAATGCTGAGGAAAGGAGCTCAAAGTAACCGCATGCTTATGAGTACCATGGTGCGGAGAAAGGTTTGCTTTTTTTCGGACTAATATTTGAGTACCCAAGGTTGATTCAAGAAGGCGGTATGTCCGGTAATGGAGGACCTGGTAGACTGAAATGGCAATGAATGGACGATATACGGGAGAGGATCTGTCATAATTTATTTAGCACATATCATTAAGCACAGAATAGAAAGCTTATCCACGAACTGATAGCCATACTACACTTTGAAGAAGACACTCCGTGATGATTAGAATTTAATATATATATTTATGAACTTATTTTTAACTGCCTCATTGGTCTAGTGGTTAGCATGTTCGACTACAGACATGAGGTCCTGGGTTCGAGTCCCGGGTCGGGCCAATTCAAAAATCAATATTGAGTTTTCTATTAAGATTTTCTCAATATTTGCTCGAAGTTGGGAAGTTGGCGGTGTGATCCACCCCCGTGCCTCGGAGAGCACGTTAAGCCGTCGGTCCTGCGCCTGATCTCTCTCCGGTCGTAGTCGGATTGTTATCACGTCGGACTATGAGAGTGAAGGAATAGAGAGTGCACTTGTGTACTATGCCTGCCAATCCGCAGTGGAGCAGCGTGGTGGGTCTATGATCTAAAAATCCTCGCTTCTCGGAGTGAAGAGGCCTGTGCCCAGCAGTGGGATGTTAAAGGGCTGCTACTTACTTACTACCCAAAAAAGTACATGAAATTCATTTCTAAATTAAGTAATCTAGTTGTATTAAAGATTCATCAAAGCACAGTTATGGGTCCCTAATCGAATATTACTTTAGCTTATTTAAATATTCATTTAGATTTCTCTCGGGAGGACATAGTTTTGCTAAAACATTTTTAAAGCTTATAACATTTATCTTAATAATATTATTAAAGAATATAAAAAGAAATATATTTGCTTATTCTTGCTTCGACAATAAGTTGATGTTGAAAATACTGTATCTGGTACAAACGGGAGAATATTTTTGTCTTATTGCTAAGGAAAAATCTCATCTCTTATATGGAAGTCAGATCCATCACAATACGATAACGTATTGTTGGTGCTAAAATATCCATATAATTCTGGTGTTATTTAACCGAGATTTGTTTGGTTTCACACTATATATTCCTTTACGACAAGTTATTAAGCGACTGAGAAATCTAACAATGAAAGTGAAGGAAAATTTATTACAGATACGTTAACGTTTTATTGTCACCTTATCTAATGTAATCCGTTTTAATATGGTAGTATGTTACCGGGAGTGTATAATTTAATACGTTTTATATAGCATCTTATTGCATTATTCACATTCTTCCTTTGTCGTGCCTCCTTAAGCGAGATGATAGTCTCGCAAAAGGAGGCAACCGCTCTCCAGGCCTGCTCACTGATGAGAACTGCACCTATAATACTAGCCAGTGAGAGGTCAGTGCCGATCAGCGACGTCATAATGAGAACTCCAGACGGGACATTCTGCCGCCGTGTGGTGGGTTATGTTTGACGAGGCACCATACTCGTGACATCTGGCCGGCGGCTCACAACCAACAGTTTGGTACAGGTATTTGCCGAAGCAACCATGACTAGTAAGCACCTGTATCAACCTGTAGGAGAGCGATCCGTGATCCGTGATGAAGATGAAAGGTATGCTTTCATCTACGCTTTTACCTGACTAATGTTCGGGAATCACAGAGGTTCCAAGTTTGATCCCGCGTAGGGTTGAATTTAGGAAATTTCTTTATCTATTTTGTCTGAGTCTGGACTGGTGGGAAACCACCAAAGACGTACCACCAAAGAAACAGATTATGTTCCGGTACGATGCTGTGGAGCAACCATAAGAGGCCTCTTTTCTGGTTACCACCCTAAAATCGGTTGATTAGCATGCTTCCATCTTAGACTGTATCATCACTTACCATTAGGCGTGATCACAGTGAAGCACTAACCATGTCATGCAAATATAAAAACCATGTCCTCTGCTAGAGAAACAAGTACTTGCACCATTGCCAGCAAGGCCGTCAATCTTATTTTAGGATTCCAGATATTATTAAAAACTGAGTTTCATTTCAATTTCAATAAGTTCAGAAGATTCACTTACCGATCTATCACCAAGATTTTTAACACGGCAATGAAGGTAAGCTGGCTGGCCAACTGCTGCAGTGTATTCTCGTTTAGTAGCATTGTCAAAATGTGGCTGCACCATTGTATCTGTGGCGGCAGTCCCGTTATTCACTGCGAAGATGGCGTCAGGGTCCGTGGTGTCACTGCCGCCGGCCGACAGGCCTGAAAATAAATGGAAAACCTGAGATTTAAGTAAATTTATACTATATTGTTTATTGTACATTAAACAAGTAATACAACAATTAACTATTAATGAATTATTACTACTAAACTGAAGACCAAAAGCCATGTTAGTGATACGAAACGCGTATTCAAATCCTGTGCAGGCAAAAAAAAAACTTACGTGCTTGATTGTTTTTTCCAATACAGTATTTTACATTTCAGTGAAGAAAAACGGCATGAGGAAAACTGCATATCCCGAGAAAAAGTCAGGAATTTGTGTAGCCTGCCAACCCAGAGTAAAGCTGCATAGTGGATCTATGCTTTAACACCCCCTTAGGTTTAAGAAAGGAGGCTTGCTTCCAGCATTGGAACTTTATAAGTAGCCAGACTATAGCTGGCTACTTATATACCATTTTTTATGTACAATTATAGATGTCGTCGTCGTCGCTTCAACCGATGGACGTCCACTGCTGGACATAGGTCTCACGTAATGACGTCCACAAGGCCCGATCTTGCGCCGCCTGACTCCAGCGGCTACCGGCGACCCTCTTTATATCATCGGTCCACTTTGTGGGGGGCCTGCCTACACTGCGCCGTCCGGCGCGGGGTCGGCACTCCAACACCTTCGACCCCCAAAGCCCATCGGTCCTTCGGACTATGCGCCCCGCCCATTGCCACTTCAGGGTCGCAATACGTATGACTATGTCGGTGACTCTGGTTCTACTACGGATTTCTTCATTTCTGATTCGATCATATAGAGAAACTCCGAGCATAGCCTTCTCCATCGCACGCTGAGTAACTCTGAGCTTCCGCATGAGGCCCATAGTCGGCGACTACGTTTCAGAACCGTAGGTCATCGCTGGCAACACGCACTGTTCGAAGACTTTGATCTTCAGGCACTGAGGGATATCGGACGAAAATATCTGGCGTATTATAGATTTAGTTTACTTATATTTAGCAATACCTGTTGAGTCTGCTTACGTTGATGAATAGAAAAGTACATGATGCAAAGTCTATATTTTAAACTGTACCTTATATGTATTTTGCTGTATGAATCTATAGATAATAAAAAAGACTACAATAAGACTTGATTTAATGTAGAAAACAATGTAGTATAAGTAGATATAGTTTAGTAATGGGCGTAATAGAAATAACATGAAAAGTATAATTCGTTTCTGTCTTTGTCAATTATATAAAATCACACACGACATTTGTCTATCAAATTTCCTCATCACCAAATTATAAAATCATTTAAACAATAATTATTTCATTTTTATCACGTCTACACTTCGCTAGCGACAGAGGCATCCTTTATGCGGGTGTTCGTTTGTACACAGTTTTCCTTTGTTGTGCAATCAGCTTTAAAGTATTGTTTGTACTCGGGGTTACTTTGACAATACGACAACGCCAAGTGGTTTACTTTTAAATAAAGCAAGTTTCATTTATTGTAACAGTTGACATCAATTAACATAAACCATTTTTATACCGGACAAACTTTATAAAATTAATAAATTAAGAATTCTTTATTAAAAGATACACTTTATGTTATCAGGTTTAGCCATTTTTATGCTGAAAAATATTAAAAAACATAGAAATAAAATTTTACAATTAGTATTAATGAGGCTACAAATTACTTACAAATATTATTAATTAGGCTATATTCTGAGATATTGGTGAGGCCAACAAACTCATTTCGGTCACAAATCCTATTTTTATTAAACATCTTTATAATACCTATTCATATTTTTTAAATAAAATTAGAGCAATAAATTATATGGTCTCCAATCACATTATTTTTAAATGTATATGTATTGGCTATGGCAGAAGAAGCCTAAAAGATCGCGATCTAGCCTTTCAGATAAATTTGTAATAATACTTTGACCTAATTTACTAATTATGTAACTGTATTATCTAAGTCCAACAATTAGTTAACTACTGACTCACACTGTTCTTGAGTTCTTGCTTAAATACACTGCACTACACTATATTGTGTCACTACACTTTTACTAATTCAAAAGCTTTTGTTCTTTTAAGTGTTCTCTTTGTCCGTGTGATATCCAGAAGTTTAGCAGCTTCGGGATTCACGTGATGGCGAAGTCTTTGGAGATGAGCTTTGGCAAGAAAGAAATAGTGTGGTAATAGAACGTTGTGGTATAAAAGAAGATGTAGGAACTAACATTTGGATATACATAGGTATGTTTCGATGGTTCACGCACGCATACAGAATGAATGAAAGGAGACTGACAAAAAGGATTTATAAGTCAAGAGTGAATGCGAAAGTTGGAAGGGGAAGACTAAGTTCCTGGACATTTGAAATAAGGGCCGACGAACTTATATGAAAGGTTTAATGATAATGAAAGAAGCGATGGAGATATGCAAGGATCGTGGCAAGTGTAAGGACGTAGTCTCTGCCAACCCCTATGGGAACGAGGCGTGATGAGTGTTTTAAATATGTTTATATATATTATACCATACTATTCACGATTTAAAACTTTGTCATCATTTAAGGGTGGCATCGCGAGGAAATACGTATAGCAGTGGACCGTTTTTAGGAAATGTGTAGTCTTCCAATCAGCAGTGCAGTAGCATGGTATGCATAGTTCTTTCTTTGAGGAAGTAGACCTGTTTCCTGTGGTGGGATTTAATAAGGTGCTATTAACTAAAGTAAATTGTAATTGCACCCAGAATACTATTGCCTCTACATATAAATAAAGTACACTCCTTTATCAGAACGGAGGGTACAGAATATAGTTATATATTTTCATCACGTACGTTCACTACGGAGACAAAGCGAATTTTTACGCAGTTATTTGTTCCAAGACAGCTTTTGCTTTGTTGTGCAATAGAACATGAAAGAAGCTAGTCTTCAATTTGAGATATTATTGTCTAGTCTCGTGTTTGATGCAATATTTTATTTTCAATTGCTCAATTAAGGAAATATATGTCCAAGTTTACATGAAACCGTAAACATATTAAGTGTAACATTATATGTTATGCTTAAAATGAGGTGTAGATTAACCCTGAGGTACTCTTCCACGGATCTCGAATAGGTCCCCACGAAGGCACGAAGGACAATATTAACCCTGAGAGATCCGGTTGTGGAACTGAAGACCTAAATGAAATATCTAGGTCTGATACTTGACGGCCGGTGAAACTTCCGGGCTCATTTCTCTCAGTAACTCCCCTGCCTCATTAATGCAACAGCGGTACTAGAATGGTTGCTATCTAACGTGGAAGGCTCAACTAGCAGAACGCTATGTGCTGGAATTACCGCCAGCATGGTACTGTATGGTACACCCGTGTGGATTAATGCTCTAAGCGCAGCGAATTAAACTCTGTTACAGCGGGCCAAGAGGATAATAGCAATTACAATGACACAGGGGTACCGTGCAGTAGCCTGGACGGTAGCAACACTTTTAGCGAGTAATCCCCCATGGGAGCAGATGGCGGAAGCCGAGAGCGCGGTACACTTTCGCTGATCGGCAATCCCCTCTCGCTGGCAGGTATTATAGATGCAATACCCGTCAGTGAGCAGGCTTGGAGCGGTTCCCTTCTTATGCAAGACCATTTCGCTATAGGACGCACTGCAAAAGAAGAGATTAAATGCCATCGAAACACTCCGGTACGGCTGGAGGGGAGTAGGATCCGGAAGTCGGAGGTTTAGTTGTGAGCCGACATCAGCCGGTCTGCTAGAGATGCTCTGGCTTCTCATGTACAGTGACGACGGATTTCACTAAAAAGATTAACTCTGTGTATCAATCATATTATGTGCATGATAGCCTACTTTGGTTATCGTCCTCGGAGAGCACGTAAAGCCGTCGGTCCTGCACCTCATCTCTCTCCGGTCGTGTCGGATTCCCGTCACATCGGACTACGAGAGCGAATGTATAGAGAGTGCCTTTGTGTACTATGCCTGCCAATCCGCAGTGGAGCAGCGTGGTGGGTCTATGCTCTAAAAACCCTCGCTCCTCGGAGTGAGGAGGCCTGTGCCCAGCAGTGGGACGTTAATGGGCTGCTACTTACTTACTTTTACTTAGGTTTGTACGTCGTTTGAGTGTGTCTTGTAATCCCTATACATTTATTTGAAATTCTTTTCTTAAGTCCTTATTTCACATGAGAAAAGCGATCGACATTATAAATAACGAAAAGATAAATACGTTTTCGATGAAACCTAAGTAGAAAATATAAATGGGACACTCCCTGAGCTTAAATGTCAAGATAAGGAAATGGGAATAGATTAAAATAGGGCGAATTTCGTTTGGAAGAGAAGTCACGTAATCTGAAGTATGCATTATGAAATACCATCGCATTAGGTACTGCCGAAATATCCTTGTTTATCAAATGAACGCTCAAGGATCTTTCGGTTGGATATGAATTATAGATTTTTAAAGGTCAGGCTTCGCGTATAATGAAGAGCTTAATTTTTCATATCCATTTAATTGACATTACAATAGAATACGAAATATCAAATAGACGTAGACCGGCTTTTCAAAAATGACAACTGTTTAATCAAAATAGTGAAGGCGAAAAATAAACGGTGTAAAAAATGTTAATTCCTACGCCAACTAACACGAACATTTACGAATGTTAATTAATGAAATAATATATATGTAGAGATATATATAAATAGAGAGAAAGAGAGAGAGAGAGAAAGATAGGAAAAGCGTGACATACTAGTAGAAATTTAAAAATATGGTATAAGTAGATATTTTATGAGGATCTAAACACACAAGAAATGTTATCAAAATTGGTCCATCCTTTTTGAAATAATTCAATCATATCGAAATGTAACGCCCTAAATAATTGATCAAGTTAAATAAAATCATTATAATTGTCTAACACTTTATAATTTATTACAAAATGGACTTTTAATATGTTATTAACATTTTATCGAATTTCAAATTAATGTGTCCTTACTTCATCTTACTTAAAAAAACATATACAGATTACTTATAAAATAAATAGTTACTTTAAAAAGCTTGTACTTGAATAGGTTTTCGATCATATCATCAGTGGATTGATCCAGCTACATTATTCATGTTTCTGACACCTGCCAATAACCACGATCAAAAATGAATAATATTAACACCCTCGCTGATGCAATGTGGGAACATCTCGATAGCTAATATCCTTATTAAATCTTCATTTAGTATAAAATTTAAATATTTTACGTATTCGTTTATTACTATATAAGTATCTTTGTATCTCATTGTTTACTTGGTCTATTATTATTTCAAACACAGATATGTAACTACTGTATAAGCTTGGTATTAAAATATGATGTAATATTCTGTGTCTTATTGTTTATCTCTATTCATACATACATAGCATCATGCCTCAATTCAATAAGGGTAAGCAGAGACCATGTTCTTCTACTTGCCATGATCCCTGCATATCTCCTTCGCTTATTTATTCTCATTAAACCTTTCATACAAGTTTGTCGGTTCAGAGAACTCTTGATCTGGCCCTTGTATAAAATGTCCTGGATTTGGTCCAGAAACGTTCGCCTTGGTCTCCCCCTTCCAAATTTCCCATTCGATCTTGACTCATAAATCTTTTTTGTCTGTCTCCTTTCATTCTTTCTCTCTACGTGCCCAAACCATCTAAGCATACCTTTCTCAATTTTAGTCACTACATCTTCTTTACCCCAACATTCTCTTATCACCCTATTTCTTACTTTGTCATTCAGTTTCAACCCACTCATACCTCTCTACGCTCTCATTTCTAATGCATTTATTTTACTTTTACGATTCTTCTGTCATACCCAATTTTCACTACCATACATAAGTGTTGGCACCAACACTCCTCCGTGCACAATCATTCTGACACCCTCTGGCTAATCGTAATCTCAGTATCTATTACTTTATACATAAATGGTGTTGGTTTATCTAATAAAAAAGTATCAGTGTATTGGAAGACTTTCTTCAGCTATCGAAAAAGATAACGGAATTTTAATATAAATCTGTAATAAATAATAGGAACATAATATTTTAAACGTAGACATGGAAGCAGCGTATATTTACTATTGATGTTAATTACATAATATTTCTGTGATACTCTCTGTGATTAAGTAATAGTCATAAACAAAGGAATCATAAAAAAATTAAAGAAAAATCTCATAGCCATTTCGATGAATTATATACAAAATTTCTAATATTTTTTTATTTTCTTATCTGTCTTTAAAAATATTTTGTCTCCTATACAATTTTAATCCCTAATTTCAATCTCTTGTGTTTTCGCGCAAAGTATCTTTTTTGTAATTCTTTAACGTATTCATTCGTCATTTCATCATAAGCGGAGAGACAGAGTGAGTTTAATATTTAACATATTATCTAAATTAGATAATATGATAAAATATTAAATTTCTCACAGCTATCAACCCAGTGATTTGTCATTTCAAAATCCCTTTGAAAGTTCAGTCATTGAACGATCCCCAATATGTTTTTGATGGGTCCAAGAGTGAATGTACCAATTTAGTTTGTAGCCGTCACATCATTGATCATCTTGACGTCTGCCAATAACATTAGCTTTCAACACGTACAAAATTGTAAGCAAAGACGAAAATCTAATTTATTTTTGTGCTACCAAACTCTTGTGCGTGATTTCGTTTGAGATGCGAGTTAGTTTCTTATTCCATTCTGTAGTATTTCAAACCTTTATGGAGTTAGTGTTCTTGTAGAAAATTTATCCTTTGTACGAATTGATTATATGCAATATTTACTAATGTCTTAAAATAACAAGAAACCTCGTGTTAACGCATTTGCAACATATATTTTAAGTAGAATAATATTCAATTTCATGTTAACTGTAAATTACTATGAATTTTGTTTTAATGGTGGTCGTTGGGCCACTATTTTCTACTTTACCGATATTAACATTTATAAAATCTGAATAGAATAATAATATATATAATAAAATTACACGACTACTTATTCCCTTTTGAATTTTTATTTTTACATATTATCAAAATAATTCCCCGTATTTTATCTTAAAACATTAATGTTTTATTCTTCAATGACAAGTATTGAATTGCTCTCTTTTTATTCTCGCTATCTTTTATTCCTTGAGACTAAATTCACGTATTATTATTATATTAAAATTTATAAGAAATTAAATTTAACAGCCGCTTTAATTAAAATTACTTTTATCATTATATCGAATAAGATATTTGCAGAGTCTGTAGAGATTCTATTCAAAAATATATTAAGGCTGGCTAATTTAAAAATAACTGTGTCTAAATCTAAATGGAAGAGACGTAATGGATTTTCAAACGATCCTTTATTTTTTCCTTTACTACTTAGTAGCGTTCTCGTTATTTTTAAATTTTTCTTCTGAGATAGGGATACTTTTTTTTAATATTTTGATTATTAATACCTCATTATACTTTATTTAACTAATAATGCTATTTTATTATAGCAAGGTCCTTCGTTGAAAATGCTACAAGCAGTACAACAAATATTATACAAATTCTTTATTCACAGACTTATTTAAATACTGTTTTGCTAAGTTTAACGATATCCCTTGCGTAATTAATCTATTATAGGGCTCTCTTGTTCCCCAGGACAGCTGCTTATCGTCAACCTTGTATGCGGCAGATACCGATGATATCCCCACCCTTCACCACCATTTTCAAGGTAAGAGGGAAACGGATGTGCTGTTGTCGCTGCAGGCCAACGACAGTGCATACATCGCGTTATCATACTCCAAGCAACACGGCGTCACTAAACTACAACATGTGCTAGATCTGCTGCCTGACTGGATGGGCAGATGGAAGATGTCAGTCAATGTTGGTAAGATGTCATTTTCGGCCTTCATGAGCCGCAGCGTCAGCTGAACATCAAGGGGCAGGACGTAGACTGGCAGACCTCGAGTACGGTACTTCGACCGACATCAACCTGGCTGACACGGTCACTCACGCCGTGGGTCAGGCGGTAGCGGCTCGGTCGTTGTTGCAGCCGCTCTCTCCCAACAAAAACCAAACCGAAAGTCTACGGAGCCAACGTCTGCTTTAGACTGAAGTATGTGGCTCCTGTCTGGTACTCTTTCTCAGGTCTCAGGTACCAGATGAGGAGGCTGCAGGCTCAGGAGTATAAGTGCCTATGCCTCATAGTAGGAGGTCCGAAGTATGTCAGGAATGACGTCATTCATAGTAACACCAACACCGTGAAGGTGTTCATCCGATAGTCAACGTCCTCGTTGACTATCGGATGAACATGCTCCTATATGTTTCGCCACGCAGACAACTTCCCGCATACACCTCCATGTTATTGCTAACCAGCAACATAGATTTGTTCTGTTCTCCTGTTGTCACCACTACAAGATGTGGGTGAAAATGACGGGGTTGATTGGTGGCGATAACATAAATGCGACGCGACGGCATTGTCAGAACTCAGATATGACTAAGTCCCACCAGCTTTAGAACCCCAGGTGATAGAAGCGCTGTTAGATTTAATTATTTGCTAAGAGAGACACCTAGACTCTTGTATTCGAATCTTGAGCAGGAATCTATAAAGCTCTCTTTGTAAAATTAATGTTACCAATTCTGTTTAAAATTCACTATAGTGCCTTTAAGTGAAATAAACCATCACAAGGAATCCTGCATTTCCCTGGCATAAGTCTGGGACATGTGTAGCCTGGTAATATACAATGGATTTTTTTTTTATTGCTGACAGATTGGCGCTTGACTGTGATCTCACCTGATGGTAAGTGATGGTACAGTCTAAGATGGAAGCGCGCTAATCTGTTAAGAGGCGATATACCTCTTACGGTTTCTACGGTTTTGGCGCTACGTTTTTGCTGGTAGGGTGGTAACTAGCCACGGCCAAAGCCTCCCACCAGTGGTAGCCGTATGCTCTAAAAATCCTTCTATTCTTTGGAGAAAGGGCACGGTTCCTAGCCTCGCTGGCGTAATGGTACTTATACTGAATCAACTAGTAGAAGAGCTGCGTTCGATTTCCGATAGCAAAAATTTTGGAATTTGTTTTTTTGTTACAATTTACTACGCTTGGACTAATGGGATATTTCGGACATGGGTTAGTACCACCCTACCAGCAAAAGACTTGTAACCAAGCAAAAAATGTGTTCCAGTTTGATACTGTGTAAAAACCATATGAGGTCATTTATTAGGTTAGTGTATAAGGTTGGATTGTAACTAAAGAAATAACTAGCTAACATGAAAATGCATATTACACTTCGCATTTATGCCAAAACTGACGCGTAATTGATTATGCCTCAGTTTCGATAATGGATTTTCTACTAGTTTAGAACATTTACCAATAGAATTTTAGATAAATGTTCTACTAAATATTCGAATAATGTTTCACGAGATCGCAAACTGTAATTAGGACTACGTATAAGCAGCATCAATAGCCAATCAACGTTTTTAGATAAATTTCTTAACGTTACTGTAAACGCCTCAATTTACTGTTAACTTAGTATAGTTCTACGAAATACGTAATTTAATATTTCAAATACAAAACCAAAGTTAATAAAGCCGTATAATTTGTGTTTACATGTAACTAATATGTGTACAAAGCCGTCTGTCGATAAAGAAGCTTTTTTACGAAGTAAAATAAAGTTTTATAGCATATATAATTGCCAGATTCCGCAACGTAAAACTAAATTCAAACAAAAACAATATCTGTATCAATCTCGAATTTTATAAAATAAACTCTAAAACATATTAAAAAATATTCCCAATGAAACGTACAGAAGTAAAACGATCCACTACACAATTTTATGGACACTAAATTATATAAAAACAGAACATCTTTTATTAACGGCAATTTAATAAATAGGTTAATAAATAGTTAGGTTAGTATATTTGCAAACGCACACACACACACACACACGCACACACACAAACACATTCTTTTTTAAATTGTTGTTAAGATCGATTTTATTATATTATTTTTATAAATCTAGTACTGTAATGGTGGATGAACGTAGCACCCAGTAATATGGGTATCAAACTCAGTACAGGGGCCCTTGCAACTAGTTTTTATACAAAACGGTTATATTTAATAAACCTTTTTTATTTTTATTTTTTTTATAATGGTGTGCATCAAACAGGACTTTTTATAATTAACACATTTGAATACTGAGTTGAAACGTTGATTTTTCAAGTATCCTTTGACACTATTACAAGCTCATTTTTCTCTTATTTAATCTAATCAAGATAACCGAAAGCCAAAAACTGGGAATATTGTCAAATCACGTAATATTACATATACAAATAACAAACTACGCATATTTGTTAATAAGTCAATTAAGGCGAATTTGTGTGTTCATTTCTTGACGCAGTTAAACTAGATTTTTTTCCAAGAACTTTTTTATTTCAGACAAGTCTGCTTAACTATAATCTGCCCTGATAGGAAGTGATAATATTAATGTAAACGCACTAGCATTAGAACAGGTAATTTACCTGTTAGAGAACAAGTTTTATGTTTGGTGGTACATCTTTCCTGATGCCTAGTAACTAGACACCGAAGCCTACTGTCCAGACTCTGATGAATTAGAAAATGTAATTTCTTGAACTTGCCCTACAGGGAGAGCAACCAGGTGGCTTTTAATAGCGAAGCAGGTAATCGCACCGATGCTTCGCGTTGAATTTTTACTCAATTTTTTCAATGTGTCTGTTCAAAAGAAAGTGTCACTACTAAAAAAAATATAGTGTGAAACGTTAGACTAAATTTCCAGAACAAGTTTTATGTAAGCTGACATAAAATAGTTGATGTGATACTTCGTTTATCGATTTTGGGACGTATGAACGTTGTGATCGTCGATGTTACGTAAGCTCCAAATCAAGGTTTATAGGAGATGACATAAATCCGAAGAATATTTTATCAAGACCAGTTGATTTGTCCATGAAACACAAGGTTTTCAAAATAGTCTTTTAAATCCAAAATGTTCTAGTATTAAACTGAAATTTAATATTGTGTTTATTATCTATACATTAATACGTGATGCAAAATCTTTGTATAGCTTTTTACGAAACGAGGAGCATGAAATTTCCCACAATTATAACTTATTTAGGGAAAGAGTGAAGAATGCTAATATATTCTTTAAATTATGATTAAAAATACATTTACTCAATAAAAAGTATTACACACACTACAATGTATTTGAAGCATTGAATTTTTAGATTATTGTTGAAATCGGAGATCAAATTGAGAATAGTTCGTCAAGGATATCTAACCATGATAATAAGAGTGTTAATAATAAAAAATTACCGCCTCCAAAACAAATTATTCCAAACAAATTAATATGCTCTAAAAAGTAAAAAAAAAATTGTGTATTATTTTATAGAGCTCTCCTTAGTAAAATGAAATGAAAGATTTTGGAATACTTAAAAGTTTATCAAATTATTACGATAATATAATGTAGTTTACAATGACTATTATGTTTGGAGTCGGCGTCATAGATCTGCCACAGATCGCATCCTCACGGTAAGCCGTTGAGGGGTCCAATTCATCATATTTGACTACAGCAATCACTTGATTAAACTACGTTACGATTGGTGACTCAAATATCCGTATAGCTTATAAAAGATTTGGCCGAGTATCATTAATTTGCTCCTAAGAATGGAAGAGTTCCTTTAATTTGTCATAGATCCCATAATCAAAACCTAACCAAACTAATATCAAACAACCCTTGAACCCTTTCTCATCTTTCTTTCCTGTGTTGGCAAAAGAAAAGATGGAGAGATATCTTTAGGGAAAGAGTAGGTCCAGACTAGATGCGCCAAGCCAGAGATAGAGCAAAGTGGAAGAATTTGGGGGAGGCCTACGCCGAAGAGGCGACTTTTACGCCAGACTAATTTGACTAAATATAAATGACTACTTGACTAAATACATAAGGATTATAATTATTGACATTCAAATTTAAAAATATATATTATAAATGTAAATAAAACGGACAAAAATGACATAATTTGTAAGATTACTATTTTTTAATTATATTATCAATTGTACTGGAAACATTTTGTAATTTGACAATTGTACGCGTAATAGTGAATAAAGGCTTATTATTATTATTATTCTATAAGTTCATAAAAAAGCCAACTAATTAAAAGGAAACTTAAAACTATGAACATTACTAGTGGCATTGTATTGCTATAACACAATAAACTAAGTTCTGCAGCAATGCAATTATAACCGATTATTGTGTAATTACACGTTTTTGAGATGTCGGTATAGAAACAAAATGTTCGAGTCTAATTAAGCAACACAAAGATTTATTTATTTATTTTAAACTTTTTTTACACAAATGTATAATTTATACATACAGAAAATACAAAAACTTAATCTAGGAGACTATATAAATTTGATTAAACGACGGCCTTATGGCTAGGGTAGCGATTTCTTCCAGGCAACCGTTAATAATTTTTTTATTTTTCTTTTATTCTTTATTGGTAATCAAACCTTGTACAATTTTGACATTTTTTTACATTACATTTAACGCTAAAAATAAGGCCATGGCAAATTACGTCTATTTACATAAATAAAAATGAACATAGTAAAGCTAACTTAAATAATAAGGCAAACAACTTTGTGTGTGTGTGTGTGTGTGTGTGTGTGTGTGTGTGTGTGTGTGTGTGTACGCGTGTGTGTGTGTGCGCGCGTGCATGTGTGTGTATGTGTGTGTGTGTGTGTCCGTGAATAAATGAGAGAGAGTGCGTGTATGTATCCGTAACCATATGTGTGTATTTATCAATGTTTAAATACCCCTAATGAAAAACTTTAATTTTTTTGTTAAATCTATGAGATATCACAAGGTCTTTTTATTCCCATTAATTCCTTTTTATATTGTAACTTTGATAAATGGAAGAACTCCAATTTTGGGTATGTGTTATTATCAGTGCGCGCCAGAAGGGCGGTGACAGAATTTTTTGCATAATTTGTGCTTGCCTTTGGTACAATCATTAAGTGCCTGTTTCGTCGGAAAGGTAAAGCGTTTAATGAGAAGTCTGAGAGTAGAGGAGAACAATCAACTTTACCGGTCATTATTCCTTGTAATAACATCATATCCCTTACCTTTCTTCTACGTTTTAAAGAATCTATTTTGTAGTACGAACAGGCTTCCTCATAACTAGTATTTTTTTTTTTAAATTCTTGAATGCCAAATAATTTAAGAATTGTTTTTGAGCGGCCTCGAGTCTTTGTACATGAGTGGTGTAGGAAGGCGACCAGATGTTACGTGTATATTCAAGTACGCTACGAAAATATGCAAAATATACACTATATTATTATTTTTTAAGCATTCAATATTATTAAAGACTGTTGCTCGTTTGATAAATCCTAATTGCTTAAAAGCTCTGTTCGCCGCTACTTCGATATGCTCATTAAAAGAAAACTATATATATTATAAAAGAAAATATTATTTAATAATTGACGGTAGGCGATAAACTTACGTAAACTTACATATGAATAATTACACATGAGTACTTAAAATGTATACACGAAATATTGATAGTAAGATAAATATTAAAAGAATATAGTAATAAATATTTTAATATAAAATACATGAAAATAATATATAAAATATAAGTCGTCTATGTAGCTTTCAAGAAATAGTTTTTTTACTGAATTTTTAATAATGTTTAGCGATGTCGACTGTCGGATAAGTAGCGGGAGCGATTCCATAATCTGGTAGCCAAAACATGAAAGGATTGCTCATAAAATTAGTTTTACATTTCGGAGATTTTAAAATGAGCTGCCGTGTGCTTCTGAGTTATCCTTGCACTCCAACAAATTCCAATTTATTATAAAGATTTTAGAATATCCAAAAAGAGACATGAGCGTACTTTCTTTACGAATTTTGTATTATAATTTATTTTTATTTATATACTCTTTATTGTACCCCAAAGAAAAGAATTACAAAGAAAAAGAGACGCACTAGTAATAACAAAACAAATGTACAAAAAGGCGGTCTTATCAATTACAATTCTTAGAGGCTATTAATATAAGTTAAAATATGATTTAAATATACTTCAGGGTTATAATACATATAAGTTGATGACTTTTATAAAGAATTAATTTTCGTTATTTGTATTAAGTGGTGATTTATTTACTTATATATTAATTATTTTAAATTTTTCGTAAAATACGTTTGTTAGTTCAAAATAAAATAGTATTTATTTGTACTTCCTAAATCGGGTATTACTAATAATAAATGTTTTGTAATTAATATTTTTATTGATATTTTATTAGATAACACTATTTGTTATTCACAACAATATATGATTATATAGACATATACTTACATACAATACTTAAATGGGCCTCATGAACCATCAAATATTGTTGTTTTCTTAACATTTACAATGTAAAAATGATGTTTTCAATCACGACTGCAAATGTAGAGATACGCAGAATTCTTAATTTTTTAACAGATTAAGGATATCATACGGAAACTTTGACACATATATTTTATATCATCAATACAGCAATTTCCTTTCAATTAATAAAAAATGGGTTATTTTATCAAGACCAATCGATCGATGTAACAGTTTGTCCTTGATAAACTAAAACTGAATAGGTACGCAGCCTTTTAGGTATCGACCACGGAAAATGTTTTCATAATATCAAAGCTTGGGTTTCCTTTACCCAATGCGTTGTTAACCTTTGTGTCTTTAATCATGTTTACCCTTCGTTAGTTTTAATAACGTATACTGTAGTAAATAAATAAAAGGTTTTCCTACCATTGTTTATTGTTCATTATGTATTTCGATACTTTAGTTAGTCGAGTTTCAGTCTATTAGTTTGCTATTTACTTTTAAAAATTGCTCAGGATTGTACTTTCTTTATTTTATCTATTACCAGTTTCACTCTTAACTTTCTTAAAAAATATAAAAGTAAAGCATCCGCAGCGTCTTTTTGGTTGGAGTAATCTCAAAAACTACATAACGGTTTATCGTGCCGTTTTCACTCATAGATTACAAGTAAATTTAACGTAAATAATTCAGTTCAGCTATAATTCATCCTATATATTTTAATAAACGTTAAGTTACGTTTTATGGCTTTCTCTCTGCTATGTTTTTTGATGTGGACACAACTTTACTACTACGTGAAATCTTGTTATTTATTTGAATTATCTATCAGGTTAGATGAGTTCGTATTTTATTACTTTTTAATAAAACAATTAAATTTTTTTGTTCTTAAATAGTTTGGGCCTTTTTAAAATAGTTATAGAGCCACCTCAGTGGTATAATATTATTCGTTGTATAATAATATTTTTGTTCCGCATACTCGGGGCCACTCGCATAGAGTGTCTATTTGCCGTGCTCACAATCCAACAAGAGCATCAGTTCATTATATAAGCGTGGCAAGCAACGGAAAGCAAGTGGGTTCTGCAGGCCACACTGTCTATAAACTAGTCCGCCTTATTAATAAAAACTCGATCAGCGGCCCTAAAACACTGACATGCTATAATGGCCTTTATTATATTTAATAATAATCAGCGAAAAAGTTGTCCGTTACATACAACACTATACATGCGAGCAAAGCTCACACAATTCGTAAGCGTTTATCCAACACTGCTACGCAGAAGTTTACGCAACCGCTACCAACATTCGGTCATGAGTCCAGCATTACAGACGATAGCGAGTTTCTTCAGCCAGCAAGGAACCACAGACTACTGGCGCTACCATACTGTCCCATGGGTCCAAAGCTATGCGAGGCTTACTGCGGAGGTTATAACAGACCTGAAACACAACCCGTACCACCCAAAACAAATTTAGTAACTCTGATTATCCTATGTCGAGGCAGAGCGAGGCTCACTGCAACACCGAAGTGCAAGAGGCCTGAACCCAGTCGTAACAATATTACATAACCAAAGCGTAATTCAGTACAATATATTAGACTTCCTTGCGAAGTCGCCCTTGGAAAGTACTATTCATGAAACCATAACAAGCTGGAGTTGCAATCCAAACCTCTCCGACTAAAAGGCAGGATCGCAAAACCAACTGTAGGCATGCCGAGGCACGCTTGTTCAAAATAAATAGATATACTTCAGTAATATACTTATATATGTCACTACATAAATCTATATATATACATCTAACATAATTTTACTAATAATAATATTTAACCCATACAAATTGAAATAATAAAATTTATGTGTGACATACATTTCATGTAAAATATTTAAACATAACTATCTATTGACTCATCACGATATTTCTGTATCCAGAAGGCGTAGAGACTTGAAATTGGGTAGGAATATTCCTTTTGACCTTTAGAGGTCAGATAAGAACGGCTTTTACGAAATTCTACCCACAAGTGGAGTTGCGGGGGTGTTAATAAAAAAATGCTACCCAAAATACATTCCACGCAGACGAAGCCGCGGGTTCTAGTATTATATATGTCGAAGAATAAGCGAGAAGAGAAGCATAAAGCATAGGGTCGTAGGTTTCTCCACCGACATCGTCAATAGTGGCATCCATAATTCAATTTCCATACAGTGGGCGTTGGAGGGTAATGTTGGTGCAATCAAACACTTTATTAATGAACTGAAATTATAATATCCAATCACTTAATATTCTCGATAACAATTTAAGCAAACACATTAACAATTTGCCGATCGACGGATGGCGCCAGAATTCCACAGACTATTGCACTCCGACACAGCGTTCCACAGACTATTGCACTTCGACATATATATTAATGTTACAACATCTTACTCCAGTTTCTCTATGTCATCGAGTACCTCACGACTTTATTAATTTACACGAAACTATAATTTAAGTGATTAAACAGAATTTGTAACAAAAATAGCAGAGGAAAAACCACACGCCATATTCTGCCTATTGCCGCGCATTCCAAAATAGTTTGGGCCTGAATTAAGTTAAGAAGATAAGTGATATATTCTTCGTAGAGATTTTTTGTTTATTAATTATACATTTTACACAAAACAGTAGAATTTTTTTGCCCAAAATTGATTAAGGAAATAGATGAAAGTAACAATGATAGGAATTCCATAAAAAGTGACTTACGTTGGAAATAAATTCTCTGTTAAATTGATCGATTACACGAACCCAACATCTCTTAAGGGACCAAATAGAGGACGGGCACTCACTTTATTAACCTTATAGAGTGAAACAAAATAAGATCACATACTTCCGCTCGAGAAACTGAAATCCCGTGGGATTTAACAAGAACTGATATCCCGAAATCTAACTGAGACGTGAATCCGTATAATTGTTTAACTACTAAAGGTCTCTGGAATTTAAAGAAAAGGAATCCAAACCGATTCCTTATTTGCTGCTACTTATGTTTTTTAATTCAGTATATTGTAGGATTTATATTGTAATTTTTTTATGTTAAATTATACAGTTTTCTTCAAGTAATTGAGTTTAAATTAATGTCGAGTTGGTATTATACTTTCCGAAAGAATGGATGATTGTGTGAAAGAAGTTATATACGTGAGTCCTAGACTCATCTGGATCAGGATAAAAGTTGGACTTACTCGGATCTTCGTCTTGGGTGCTTATGCTCCGACGGATCTGGGCACCAGAAAGTCCAATAAAGCCCAAAAAGAAATAGATGAGTATTGGGAAAGTGTGAGTGATACGTTGAATGAATGTGAACCGAATGAGCGAATAATTATGTTAGGAGATTTTAATGGATGGGTAGGTGTGAAACGTGATGGATATGAAAGGACTCTTGGTATGTTTGGTGACAAACGGGTGAATGAAAATGGACGAAGTTTGCTTGGAATATGTGTGGAACATAGTCTTTTTGTGGCAAACACTATGTTTGAGCACAAGGGGATTCATGTGTATACAAGGGAAGAAGGGAATGCTAGAAGTATGATTGATTTTGTAATTGTGGACGAAAAACTGAAGAAGAAAGTTCTAGATGCTCGAGTATACCGCGGGGTCGACATCGATACTGACCACTACCTGGTTGTTGCCCGAATCGGTGGTCTTTTTAATCGGTGGCGCCATAGAAAGAAGGAAACCTCGAGCATTCTTGAACGAATAAAAGTGGAGAGATTGCAAGAAGAGGATGTTAGAGAAGAATATCTGAAAAATTTGAGTGGGCGATTCAAGAGTGAAGACGAAGGAAATGAGATTGAAAGTTTATGGAATAAATTTAAAGATGGAGTGGTTGGTGCTGCTATTGATGTATGTGGCGTGTCTAAAAGGAGGAAAGGTAAGAAAGAGAAGAATTTGTGGATGGACAAAAATGTTCAAGCAGCTGTGTGTGAAAAGAAGAAAGCTTGGTCCGATTGGTTGGCTACAAAAGCGAACCAACGAATGCAAAAGGCAACGAATGATGACGTAAAAAAGGCAAGAATGGAATACAAAAGGGTGAAAGTAATCGTGAAAGAAGCTGTAAGAAAGAAAAAAGAAGAATACAGTGATATGTATGATAGGAGACTTTCTGATGATTTTCAGTCAAACAAAAAGTTTTTCTGGAAATCAATACAATTTGCCCGAGGGAGATCTACTTCCTCGGAGCTTTGTAAAATCAGAAGTTTAGATGGAAGTTTAATAAAAGGAGAAGAATGGATATTGAAGAGATGGAAGGATCATTTTGAAAGTTTGTTTGAAAGAAATGAAGCAGAGGTAAATATGGCCTCTGCGGATAGCAATGAATGTAAGACAAGTGATAGCGAGATTAGTATGGATGACATCATGAAAGCGATAAAAGGTATGAAATCAGGTAAGGCTGCTGGGTATGACAGAGTGTCAGTCGAGATGCTGAAGGCTGGCCGCGGGATTGTGGTAGCTCAGCTGTACTGCCTTTTCAATATATGCTGGGAGAAAGGTCAAGTCCCAAGAGATTGGAGCAAGGCCGTAATTGTCCCTCTATAT